>DWOZ01000313.1:0-10344 GCA_018251395.1 Choranthus vitellius
CAAGATACAATTTTTGTGATTTGTCTGAGATTGGTTTTGAAATGACTCCTGAGACTGTGCACTTAGTCTGAGATGAGTTTGACTTAATTGACTCTTGAGATTGTGCCCTAAAGCCGAGATCAATTTAGGCATTAATAGTAGCCGTATTGCGTAACGACGGTGCGTATCGGCAGCTTGTCATTTGCAAATCACTGTTGAAAGGGACGGCGATTGAAAGGTCATTAATTTCGCCTTTGACTAACCATCGGACCGTGGCGAGATCTTTATAGAAAACGCCAACCACAGACGAATTTTTTATATAAAAAGTGGCTGAACAGGCAAACGAGTTTTTGTTCCGAATTTCGCTTCGTCGGGACTTTAAAATATAAATCTAGAGAAATTCTCAGAACGGGTCAGTGGTACAAATGAAAAGAACAGAATATTCTGTTTATTTGAAGGTAACAAACATCTTATCTATAATGCCATTAATCATTAACTAATTACAACAAAGATCCTGTAAGCAAAACTAAATATCATTTTAACAGCAAAGAAGTTACGAAAATTCTGCTAATAGCCGCCAGCCAGTCAACAAAGACATAATATATCATTATTTAAGTAAGTAATAAAATATCATGTTACTACCTAAACATATGTTAGTTTCTATCGCGAAAATAACTACTCTTTTTTCGGTTGAGTAGTATTACAGGGCGGTGTAATGTGGCCGATAAATAAAACTAAACAAACAAAAGACTTAAATTCCTTATTCTATACAACAATTTCTTAACACCATCAATGCTACAATAACAGATTGTGCATATCTTTACTGCGAAGTGAATGGTGCCAAAACGGTAAAGCCAAGTCAATGACCAATACATACCTAATGTGTGATAGGTACTATAGCTCAAATACTAGCTGTAACTGAATAATGTCACGCTAACAATTATTCTAACAACGCAATTTGGGACAACTAGCACTCACATCACATTACCTCGTCCAATTGCGAATTTAAAAACCACACTAGTGAATGTACGTAAATAGAACTGTTAACAAAAGTGACGAGTCAAATCCTATTCTGTTACGTAACGTAATCTCGTAACAATTCCCCTACTCTTAATCCCTTATTACATATAGAGAACTCATAAAATATACAACAACAGATGAGTCGCATAACACAGCTAATAAAATTAAGAAAAAAATAGTAGAGAAGGAAGTCAATCATAAAATATACAATAAAATGGAAAAGTCTTTAAATAAAATATTCCAAGATGGTTTGTTAACTGAATATTATGTTTTATAAACGTACTTGTATTTTATATTTAGCAATACGTTTTTGTAATTCATTTGAATACGAGTGCTCGGGAATCTTTAAAAATGAAGTCTTAATTTTGAATGCTCATTCAGGTGTGCAAATGAACAATGATAAAACCAAACAACGTAGAGAAACTGAGATTACATAATGGTACTAACTGACCACTTTTCACTTGATATCTTCTTTTATCTTTTATCAAAACATGACGTAATAAGTAGCAAGAGGTAAATTTCCCGATGTGGTTTTTGATTGGAGAGTATAAATAGACTGGCGAGCATTCAAGCCGGCCGCCTGGACAATGGATTCCGTAGACTAGACGCGTTCCATATGGATGAACCGGTAAATGATCGGGGAAATATATTTATGGTGACTAGAAAGCCTCTCGCTATGATAAATGATCTAGTTTAATATTATAACTGGATATTTTTAGTTGGACTTTTAAACATGTTCGGTAGAAAAAATATCGTGTAGAGAATTGGAAATAGTAGAACTAGTTAGGAAAACGTAAAATGTATTAGACAGAGTATTATGTGTATCTAAATCTTTTTACATAGTGTTGTTAGACATCTTATTACTTTCGTTTGATTTAGTATTCCTTAAATAATAGCAAAAACGTAAAAACAGCTCCATACAACATTTTAAAAATGTAGGTGATATAAAGCTACTGTTTAAAGTACTCATAAGTTTCAGTAACGTATGGCGCGAGATATCACAGCTCAAGTGGTATCTCGGCAGCTGCGCCGCTAATGACGTCTTTCTTGCCTTGACAACTCACTACAACAAACACACCATTTAAAACAAGAATTACTGTCCAAAAGAACTTAAAATTCTTCTTGTCACTTTAGGGTTTGTTATCAGAACATAGATATCTAAAACAGGGTCCTTCTCAAGACGAAATAAGCCTAAAGTCGATATTGCGTTGTTTCTTTTTAAACTTCATAATTCGTCTTTTAGCTTCTTCACCAGACCGTTATATATGATCCTTACATTGCATTAACATCTAATTTACACAAGTAAGCAAAAGTCAGCTAATTCGGATACCAAGAAGTGGGTTGTAATGATTTTGCAAGATTTGATTACTGACACTGGGACAGGTGATAAATCAAAACTTGTAAAAATATCAAGTTCAGTCGCATGCAAAGTAAATAAGTTCTTCCTTATGAAATTCGTTTGTGGTAAAATTTCACCGTTTACATTTTTTTTACTATTATATGTTTTTAATTCAACTTTTGTTGCATTTAAGCGTTAGGATATTGAAAAATCACACGGAAAAAGACGACCTAATAACACTTCACGGACTAAAAAATAAAATATCAACCACTTACTCAATCAAACAGATACGATTCAAGCCCTTTGACGATCATAAATTGGCCTTAATTGTACACAGATTATATTTATTTTTTGATAACGTTAGCAGTTCATTCAACCGAGTATAAAGATTAAACTCTAATCGACGTCTCTTGAGTGCAGTCATAACTTATCAACCCTAAATATTGCTTTAGTATGAAGCCATTTGAGCAGAAGCACCGAGGCGACGAGCTCGAGATATAACACTTCAGGCCTTATCTTGCCAGTTGCCACAATCATACGTATAGGAATAATCTGTTCATGTCATTACGTCCAAGACGAAGCATTCAGAACCTCGTATATGGACTTCAATCACATATTCTAAGAGCTTGTTCACCGATGTTAACTTCAAATGATAAATTAGCCATGTCATATCAATTGAGAACTTAATGTTTGAAGATTCAATATTACTAAGATATTTCTTACGTAATCTTACTAACTATAAAATTGTTATTAAATATGTACAAAATCTCGATCAATGGAATGAAAGTAAACTGAATGGTTTGGCTTGTCCAGACAACCAAGAAGATCTAGCTGAATATAATGAACACAAGCTTGGTATGTTTATTGTAGTATAGGAACTTCAGGTTTCCATGACCCACCTTCAATTTCCATGATTCGACCAGTTTGTTAATATTTTACTTAACCCACCTCTGACAAATTTCTAACAGAGCAAGACAACAACTGTGCATGAAATTGAGGTTTTTAAATTGTATGATAATTAGGTACAGATGGGTACATAAGCGGGGTAAAAATAACAGATATAGTATGCGTTACATGCAAACCAATAAATATAGCACGTGTCTGTAAATCTAAAGCCAGTTTATTGACATTTTTATGTGTCGCTGACATAAATAACATCTTTATGTTTGCATTTGGTTTTGCACTCGAGACGAGTCATAAAACCGACACTAATTACATCTTCGGAATACCAGAACTCAGAAATTTTAAGGTCTTTGATTTCGGAACGATCGAAACTCATTACATCTAATTTTAGTGGCCTCTCCACCGTCTCTTACCGTAGTATTCTTATAGATTTATACTTGTAATATTATTACTGGTTATACAACATAACACAATCTCCTACCATAACAATATTGGGCTATAAGACAGCGATAGAGCCTCTATAATTCTCCTCTATAGATTCTCCATAATCCTCTGTTCAAATATTTCTATCTTTAGCAAGAGCAACTATAGCTATATTTACGTCCGCGTTCTTTGTCATCATCATGTATAATTTAAATAC
Organism: Choranthus vitellius; assembly: GCA_018251395.1. NCBI lineage: Eukaryota > Metazoa > Arthropoda > Insecta > Lepidoptera > Hesperiidae > Choranthus > Choranthus vitellius. Next base: position 3,882 of record DWOZ01000313.1, read on the forward strand.
AACTATATTTCAGTCGCAGTAATTTTCACGCGAGGTTCTTGTTTCAGCGTTTAAAACGGCGAAGCTTGTCACTTGCAAATTAATATGTCATAACGTAAAATTTATAACACGTAATCCAATTCACGAAAATACACGATATGAAACTGATATTTTATGCTATGTTATAACCAAAGCAATTAACTGAAAAAGTCTATACACGGAAGACAATTCGATTCCACGAGATCGGTGGATAAATTAATTTATAAATATCCTGTCAATAACATCCTAAAAAACTAACGTAATTGAGTGCAGATTGATCTATCCATAAAAAGAGCAATGTATAATAAACTCTTACCGTTCAATAATGATATGGAAGACCATTTGTAGAAGCAAAAAATTACAACAGTTATATATTATTAGGAAGACTAACAAAAAAATGTTATTAAGGTTTAATTAGAAAACGATGAGATGAAATTTGTAATGAGTAGTTAAGATTAAGGAAACTTTAGACATTGTTTATTTATATTCCATAAACAGTTTCATTTAACATTACATTTCCGACGAAAATAGCAAAACTTGATAAAACCACGAGTAGCCAATTACCAAACAGTACCATTCCTTCGATACTCAAGCATTGTAATCTTGTAATTGTTTCGAACGAACTCGATTATTGAGTGGTGATTGCGAGAGGCAGCGACCGACAGAACAATTATTGCAATTTCATATCACGTGCATGTAGGCGTGATAGCTCTTGATTGTAGTCCACCCACCAGGAATTTATTAGAAAACTGTAGCGTATAACCCATTCAATTTGGACTGGTGTCGTGTCTATTATTTATTGGTCAATCCCCTTATTCATAAGCTATAAGTCTTTTTTAATACCGTGTGAGAAGGCTGATGAAAAATTGAAACGCTTATGACGCAAGAAGCCAGACCAAAAACTGTATAGAACACGTTAAAAAAAAAAGATAGAAATATATAAAATAACAATTTTTTAAAAATACGACATTTAGAGTAACGTGTAAAACGATTTGATATGTAACTATTATGTTACGATTGTTCACGATTATATCAATCGTGTAGTATTTGTAAATCACAATTTAACTATAAAACGTATTCGTAAAACATAACTACATAATTAACTTATGTTGTTAACACTGCTCAAACCCGGCGTTCTGGTATAGTCGCATGTATAACTAGTGTATTACGAGGTAAAATAACTTCAGCCGAAACGGTAAATATAGTGCATTCTTGGTCCAATTCTTTACCCGCTTCTTAACTCATTGGTTTTATCCATAGCGATGTTAATGATTTTACGAAACCACTAGAAATTTCGAGACTAAACGGGCGGCGATTAGCAACGAGTTTCAAAATATGATATAAATCAAATGTCGCTCTATTCAGAACACATTTTAATGAAGACATAAATTTAATAAGAAAGCGCAGTTCCTCGTTAGAGTCCAATTAATCGTCGCATAATCAAAAGAAATGTCAAATCGAAACAACATCAAAATTTAAATTAATAGCGCCATCATGATATACAGTGATATCGTCTTACAAGGCGTGACTTTATTGAAGCTTCCGATCATTACATAATTCAATCATTCTTTCCATCAATCATTATGCAACTGTCTATTAGCATTTTAAACAGATAAATAACAAGTTTTAATAGATGCTATTACAAGTTACAACCTAAGTGCATATCTTTCATTAATCCAAAGCCACTTTCCTTATAAATTATTTAGAAAGTATAAGTTGTTTTCTAATTATTTTACTGTGTATTGTATAAGTAGTTAATAAATGGTGTTTTTATTTTTATATTCACTCACTTTTATATGTTAATCTCTTATATAATTACTAAACGATATTATTTTCAAACACAACGATAAATATATTATGATTCGTTTATCTGCCAAACTGTGCAACATTTTCGGCATTATAACGTCTACATTTTTCTAAAACAGAAAACCATAAAAACACTCACCACTTCCGTTTGGTGAAAAGTTTACTTGTCAAAATATTCAAGGACAAGAAAAGAGATTTTTAAAAATAATTATCACAATTTTAAAATAATTAGGACACGAAAGATCCCAAGGCACCGTCAGCCGCGATGAGGACTGAAATGAAAATCGCGAAGCATGTCCTTAGTCTGCAAACTACGCGTGTTGAAGGACGGTCTGCTTTGTGATCTAGTTGCTCACCTCGCCGGACAGGAGTACCTCATCAACGCCCGACAGGCCACATTCAAACCTATCCTCATTACCTTAAAACACAAATTATAACGACTGCCACTGCGGCGCATGAAGATGGTCGTGCGGCAGCAGAGCATGAACCATGAAAAGATGCACTGAAGGTTGGTCTGAAGCTTAATACTTACACATTAGTACATAATAAACAAGATGAAACATTACGTCAGTGAGTCATTACATGAAATAGTTAAATTGAAGTGCCGGTTGCGGAGTCCATACATCCGACTGTTCCATTTTAGGACCCTTCGGTAATTAAACCATCCTCGCATGTGGGCGGTGTGATTTGAATGGTGGTATTGATGCGAGCAGCCAGCTTTGGTACATTGAACTCGTTATAAAGTTTATAGAGTGAGCAAAATGTGCGGCTGATGAGCCGGAAAATATAACATCTGGCTTTTTGTGACGTGCGTATTGTATGGCAATGACTGTTGCGGCCTGCACTTAAAATCGCGTTACTGAATCTCTTCCTAACACATAACTTTTGTTAGGTAACAGACAATTCAGTGAGGTAGCATTTGTGAATCTTATTATACGTTTTAATATATATCGTGCGGAACCCATCCATGACGTGCCTCATAGGGTTATAGGATATTAGTAATTTACAAACTTCTACCTTTACTTTATCCTTTTATGGAGTGTTTTTCTAATATTCTGTTACACTTTTTAAAGAGAACAGTTCATACTTCTCGGTCTACCAGTTCAGGTTTCATGTCATCAGACAATCATTCTTCGTCGATTTCTTTAATAGGTAGATTCATGATTAATAATAATACTACCAATATACGGTGTATAACCACCTTTATACAAATGGGATTCGAACATGGTAAAGATGTAGCAGAACCAGACAGAGCTACGGTGGCCCTTCCTGTGAAGTCTCTAACCTCCATAACACATTTTATAATCTTAAACTCTCATTTTGCAGCAAAGCGTTGATCATGCCTATTCCCCTATTGAGCTATTGGCTGTTGTTTCTGGCTACAGAAATATATATCACAAAATATTTAAATAAACTTCTAGATGTATCATAGACGATATAGATGAAAAATAGTATTACCTAAGATGTTCTGTATTCAACGCCTACACGCGGTCACAATTAATTTGAAACCGTTAACAAACTAGCACTCAACCCACATCACATTCGTTTTGCAACACTACACACACAAGCACATAAACACACACAAGCAGTATTTATCGTATTGTGCAAACAAAGAATTAATGAAATGAAAACATGCAAACTTATTGCAGAAGGTAAGACTGATAATAATATAAAATACAAAACATACAATACATTTAACGTTATATTCAAAAGAGTTACATTGACTGTAATTTGGAGATCAAATAAACTTTCTTAATATTACTGATCAGTTTCAACGCCAGTCAAAGCGTTATTTCTTTAAATTGTTTAACCATACTCATAAAATCATGTATTGTTAGTCGATGCATACGAAATTCACTGGAGATATTACAAAAATAACTTCAATTTAAATTATTATTTAGCTTAATGTTTTAAATTACTTTGTTTATTATATTATGTTCTTTCTATTAGAAAGTTAATAGGGAGCCATATCAATCCTATAAATATAAAAATATATTGTTGGTCACAATAAAAACATAAGAACGACTTTATCGATTTCTTAGTATTTTGTAAAAGATTTATAAAAATTAAAACAATACATTTATAATAAAAGAAAACAACGTTTCTAGAGTCAACTAAATAAAAATGAAAATATTGAAAATACATATGTATATTAATGAATGCATCTCAGCATAAGATACCAATCTTAAAAGCAGATTTGCTTTCATGTCAAAATACTCTTAATACAGCGATCTTGCGGTAAGATTGGATTATAACGAGTCTAAGATTTGGCACATGAGATCATTGGGACAACAGAGAAAGAACGTAGCCTTCCCAAGTGCCTTGAATGACACCTGCGAACAAATATTTAGCTTGTCTCGTCAATATTGATTAAGGAGGCTGTTGGCATCGATTTGTTGCAAAAAAATTACTTTCGCTATGCAATGTAGGTGGATAGTAAAGCTTTCCACTGTGGGTGCCGGCCTTCCATTGTCTTCGGCGAAAGTCGACCAGAGACGAAATACACGGAAGTAAGGTATTGCGACATTTACAAATATCTTGGCTCAACCCATCGATGACCCACTGGAGACACCTTACTGGGATTGGCTTCAACCCTTTAATGTCTCACTAACTGTCTCTCAGTCTACTGTCTCTCACGGGTGTCTCCACATACCGAGGAGGGGTTAGGGACCGAACCATGCGTCCTAAGCTAGTATGTTTCCACGTACCGAGGAGGGGTTAGGGGCCAAACCAAGCGACAAGTTTTTTTGCCTCCGACATGACTTAACAGTTTTCTAATTACAACACCCTGGATCTACAGCTTTACGTGCCGTTTGAAGCACGGAAGCGCTCGTTGTTTGGTCTCTAGCAGACCCATATTTTATTGTATAAGCTTATTGCATACTCCACCACGTTACTCCAGCGCTGATTGGTCGATTGAAAAATGACGTGTTTTCGCAACTTATTTCAATTTAACCATCCTGTGCTATACTTCAGTGAGTACGATAAAGATATGTATTGCGATTTCTAATCTTATCTTATCTGTATCTTGTATGTTGATCGTTCGTATCGAACTGATTTGATTAAGTGGAATTTTTGATTCATTAGCCATCGAAAATCTTTTTAGCTACAAGATAAATTATGAGGTTATATAATTTTAATTTTATCTTAAATTAGGTAATCGTTTCTCCAAAGGCACTTGTAGCATTTATTCATTTCGATATATATATTTTTTTGTTAACCAAATAGTTAATGAATTAGTCACGTTTTTCTATAAGCTTTCTATAATGCAGACAAATAGGTTAAGCTGTTTTAAAGATTAGGATTAAAAATGCCGACATAAATACAGACCAATTAAGAAACAAAAATATATAAGAATCAGTGCTATCATAGTGTAATTTTTATGTAGATTTTAATAATATAATAATAATCATAACGACATTAAACTTTACAACAGAAATGTATTTAAGTATTAATTAATAAATTTATTTATTTTGATTAGTTTATAAATATACTTAAATATAGATATATAAAGACATTTGACATACAATACTTATAGAAATTTAAGAATAGTATAAATAACTAGTATAAGTTACCATAGGTAATTTTACAATAATTCTTAATTAAGTATATTTTACTTTTGAATTTCCTTTTTACTACTACTTCTATCACTTTCCCATTGTGTCTAAAATATTATAACCGTTATATTGTACTAACTTCTGTTTGTCCAACATGTTATCGGTAGGCGCTAATATTTTTGACATCAATGTATTAATGAGGTTGACCAGTAAACATCGCTGTGAGTAACTATCAATAATACCAGGTACAGATACTTGTCATTACACTAATGCAGAGGTCGGCAACCTTTTCTTATATCAGGGCCACAAGTTTTACAAAGATGCAGGCCACATTTAATATGTCGTTGTCGTGGACACAAGAAATCCCAAGTTGCGTGTGTCTATGTCTATGTACCACGTCGCAATGGCATTTGGGACGTATGAGGGACACGGACCGCGGGTTGTCAACCCCTGCTCCAATGTAGGTATACCTACATTATTTTCATTAATGTAATGATTCAATTTCTGTTATTTTTCCTTGTTATGCGCAGTACGTAACGATCTTATTATGTGCATTTTGCACGTAATTACAAGTACCCCTGAGCTATGCTGTATTTAATTTTAATTGCATATGCCTCAAATCGTACCATTTTTGTCTTACAACTGTGACTTGTATTTCTGTAGTATATACCTATATATCACAACATCTAATCTATTTTCATATACATTTTATGTTCTGATTTACGTAATCAAAATTTGCCATTTGAAAATAATATATAATTCACATACATAATTCAGTTAATCACACACACATAATTCAGTTAATACACAAATAATACTGGAATGTCCAAGTCAGGATATATTTCTATAATTTGTGTCAATTTGGATTGAATAGATTGAAGAAAAATGCTCAAAACGTATGTATGTATGTAGTTTTATAAATGCGTATAAAAATATTACATTATCTACAATTGTATATGTACCTATCTATGTTTAATAAGGTTTATTAAAAATATATAAAAACACAAGCATTAATTATAGATCCATAATGCAAAGCAAAAAACACAAAACTTCATCACTACATATTGTGTTAACCGTTGATG
>DWOZ01000314.1:0-10326 GCA_018251395.1 Choranthus vitellius
TTGATCTATAATGTGAGATCTGGATGACTGAGGAGTCTGGAACCACGAGTGTGAGAGTAGAAGGAAGAAGGTAGAAGGAAGAAGGTAGAAAATAGAAGGTAGAAGGAAGAAGAAAGAAAGAAGGAGAAAGAAGGAAGAAGGTAGAATAAATAGAGCAATGATTGTCCCCCCTTTGGCTTAACAAGCAAACATATCTTAAGAAAGTTATCGTTCGCCACTGCCTTTTCAATCGCATCTTGGTTAGTTTTACCCATCTTAACTCAATCATCATTCCGACTAAGAACTGCGATTTACATTATTATGTGTATACACAATATCTTTATATTAATTTTATTTGTATGTTTAGTAAATAACTTGACCTCTATTGCTTCTGATCAAACTCCAAAACTAACTTCATTATAGACGAGCGTGAAGCAATTACAAAATAATTAGAAAGGGAAAATAATTAATTTACATAGTTTAAAAGGAATGTAGGTCATATTCCTTTCTAAATTGAGTTCATACCAGCAAAATCCCTCCGTTTTAATATTAATAGGGTTCAAATTAACATAGGGTTGGACAAGAATTAAAATCAACTCAAGTTACTTGTGATAAAAATTGTCTATAGACAATTGTAGGCGTATTTTTTGACAATTACACTTCTGACAATTATAATTATTTTACGTTTTAACGTAACCTCTGAAAGTTATTCTCCCGAAGTTGAGTTACAGAATTCAAATCCTGCACACAAGAGAGGCCATTAAGATTCTCAAATAGTTATGTGCATATTACTTGTTAATTAATACTTGCTTTAGGGACGAAAAACAACGTTAGGAAATCTCATTAAGATGTCGAAGGTCTGTGAAGTGTATAAACTCACATTCAACCAGCCGGCCTATTCTCGTTTCAAAAGTCGTTGTGATATCGCGACTTATTGATGCGCAATTTGGTATTCGCATTGGTCAATCAGCTTTCAACTGCACCCCAGCGACATCGATCTGAAAGTTGTTCGTCAACGAAATGCACCTGTAGTTGAAGTTCTGTTTTGTCCTAAGCATAAAATCGAGCAGTCGGATCTCCTGCAGGTGATCACCACTGCTCATGGATATTGGCAACACCAGGAGCATCACAAAGTTGCCGACCAAGGATGAAACGATATACCCGTTTCTTGAATGTCCCCATTGAAAGGCTTCTATTGAAGCGCGTTGGTATTAAACCAATGTTAATATCAAAATCTGGTTGGACTGCAATCGAACGACTTCTATATTTAAACTACTTTAAGAACGACGAGAATCGAACGGCAGTGTACATGAATATAAAACTACAGAACAGAAGAGAGAGATGGGAAGAAGAATTGTGTGGTGAGAAAAATAAGAGATATTTTTAAATGTTTATTATTTACAATCTTACTATATTCGCCATTAAAAATAGGCGTACACATAACACTATATACCAAAGATAGATAATTTTTCACTAGTACAATTTATTGTCGGTCAGGTACCAGGCCTTTGAACTTAGAGGTCCTGGTGCAAGGCCTAGCAATCCGGTAGCTACGTCACTGCACTGGTCTGTATAAGTACAAGGATATCTCCATCAGGAGTCTTTAGGCTAGTCTTTTGATTAATAAATAACTTATTCTTAATAACAATAAAAATAAAGATTTTGTATAGAATAATCTACAATAAAATTCCTTGAACGCTTACTACAAAAAAAAAATACGGTACGGAATTAATCTGGAATTTATTAGCAACAAATATTTTAAATACAGATGTGCTATAGACATTTAAAATATAGAAGATTCAAGCCACTTGAATGAAAAAATAATCAAAAATTTAAAATAATTTCATTTTCATCCTAAACACCATTAAATTTATAGTATCTTAATACATAATAATAAATAATTTAAATGCCTACTAATTATTTCATAAATAATTAATTAAAAATAATTGCGTATTTTATAATTAAGTAAATACTTCATATTTTACGCAGCGGTTCCAGGCGCGGTGATGTAAACGGGGGCTGGCGAAGGCCTGGACTTAGGCAGCGTGTAGGCCCTGTTGGAAGGCCAGTCCTTGCCGTACCCTCCTCCCGAAGAATACATGTAGCTGTTGCTGTAGTCTGAGTTGAAGTCTGCAGAGTCACTCCCGAAGTAAGAGTAGTGTGTCATTGGATGGTGATGCTGCAAAAAAGTATAGTCGTTAAACGCTTACACACTCATCCCCCACAAAGTGGTTCGCAGTTGCAGGTGGTAGGGATAATACCACAAGGCTTTAACCCATAACCCATTCACGATCTACTACTGAGCACGGGTCTCTTCTCATACTGAGGTCATACTCCACCACGCTGCTCCAATGCGGATTGGTGAAGGGGTTAGTAACCAATCCAAGTGTTGAAAGTCTGCTACACCGAAGGTCGTGATTTACTGCCCAGGTCAAACTTTTCTGTAATGAGCAAGAATGTTTGTTCTGTGTGTCTGGGTGTATATATCTATATATGTGTGTATTTAAAAGTATATATGTACATTTATCAGTTGTCTGATCAAGCTAACGCTTAGCTTGGGGTGAGATGGCCGTGTGTGAGTTATCCAAAGATATTTAGATATATATATATATATATATATATATATATATATATTTTAAATTTAAACCATTAGGCTATAACTGCCAATCCACTACCATTTACCTCTTACTAACGTCGCGCTCCGGCGTTGCTTAACTTTTTATTTTATTCTTATATTTATCAACAAACACATTTTTACATATAAACGGGATGTAATGCCAAACTGTGAAACAGTTTAACGGCATAAATCTAATCGACGCGAGCCAAACTATAATCATTTCATGTAGCAGTTACAGAAATCAATAGGTGTTAAATCTGAACAACTCTTATCATATCCACTTGAGTAAAGCTTTTACAGATAAAATACTTTGTAGCGCAACATATATTTTCATCCAACACTTATGATGAACAGACCAACATACCGACGATAACCGATAGCTGAATCATGACCTTTCATTGCTGGTAATTTTTTATAAGGTTTTATTTACCTTGCAGTGTATGTTTGTATATTAAGTATAGTATGTTAGTATAATTGTTTGTTAAGTGTTCGGGTCAAATCTTGCAAGCTTAATTAGACCCACTTCCTATTACACTACAGAGCGGAAATTTTGGATAGTTTTTATCCTGATGACAAAGCATTTTTTTGATAAGCATGACCAGATACTTTGTTCAGGATTGGCTCCAGACAAGAGAACTCCTCAACGGGTAACAATATAATTACGAAATTTTATGTGTTTCTTTGTATTATGGATCTATAATTAAAGCTTGTGTTTATAAATATTATAATAAACCTTGTTTATCAAGTCCATTTTTTACGGGAAATTTCAAAAACGCTTGAACGATTTTTTTAAGAGCATAATAGGTACAAAGTATTTAGTTATATCTTTGATAATGGCGATTTACCAATTCAAATTGGAGCAGCGTGGTGGAGTATGCTCTAGGCCTCCTCAGTATGAGGAGATACCCGTGCTCAGTAGTGGACCATCGATGGGTTGAAGCCATATTTTCGTTTACATATATTACAGATATTATCGTTTACATATTTCGTTAAGTGACATTTGAGTTTCTAAGGTGAAATAAACAATTTGACGTTGACCTCAATGTAAGCACTCGCTATATGATCATCAACTCTTTTCTGGTGAATAAAAGGATGGAAGGTGAGTTATTTTTCATTGATAATTTTAATTTTGATAGTACGAAACTACATTTCAAGTATTTTTAGGAATTAATAAAATTTATACTAGTAGGTTTTTTTTTGTTGAATAATAATAAAAAAGGATGTGAATTTCCTGTTTATGAAGGTAAAAGAAACCTTTTTAAAAAGTGTTAAGCAACATCGCAATTAAACTTTTAAGAATATTTCACAACAGTTACGAGTAATTTGTTGTTTTTCGTTCACTAACTTTTTGGGGTTTCTCTATTGCCCTTTCTGTTTGTAACTCCACCTTGAGACGTAAGTTGAAGGCAACGGTGAATATTTTGATTATTATTTGTTTTGTTTATTCCTGTACTATATCATATTTCTTCTCCTTTCGATAACTAATCGATTCGATCGATCGATTTCATATATCTTCTTCCTTCGAGTCCTTTTTTTATTAGGTGTTTTAATTAATGTAATGTGGATTAAGTTATTTTATATTATCTCTGTCATAAGTAATAAAGACGAAATGACATTACGAAGACTAAATTACACAGTTAGGCAGTAAGCTGTTATGACGTCAATCAGTACATCCGCTGATGAGAGATACTGGCTTGGAGGCCGAACACATCGTTTGTATGCATGATGTATGTATGTAACATGGACCTATTCAGAAACCTTGTCTAAACATGATCTGCGACAGACACAGGTAAAATGTTTATATGCACGTCTATGAATTGCTGCTGCCCTTCACCACACTATAACGCAGTTACAGTCAAATTTTCAGCGGATTATTTATTTATAGTTTATTTCACCTTTTAACTATACAGGATACAAAAGGGCTACTTAATGCTAAAAGCATTATCTGTCAGCCGACCTTCGGCCAGTAGTAGAAAATTGTATTCGGTTTCAGAACAGGCAAAGATGAAAAGAATACATTCTTAAATAGGATTAGGTCGAAAAACGTATGATGTGTTAGTAGGCCATGTAAATAAAATTAAAAGGAATACGAGTAGGTATGACAAACTGACAAACATAATAATGTGACCCTACACTATCCTGCACGCAGTGTGGCACTTGGTTGAAGTCTTAACTAATAAAGTTCTAGTTGATACCGTAATAACGAACAAATACACGATACTCAGTCTGCCTCTGTATTTCGTCCGACAATGAAGGCCAGGGTATTAATAAATGCAATAGGGAGACTGTTTGTTCATTGTAAATTAACTAACATTTGTTTTCTGTCCTACTGATATTATAAAACCGAATAGGCTCCGAAACTAGTGCGGATTTGATAAAATCTTTTACCGTTAGAATTCCACATTATCCGTGACGAACATAGGAAATAGAACATTTTCAAAACATGTTAGGGGTCCGTTTGAAAACTTGGATGTAATCGAAAAAATACTAAAACAAATCCTCATATTGCATAAGCTATGGAAATTACAGACAACAGAGCAAAGTTAGCTATTATAGTTTTATAGAGGTCATCAATTTCTACAACCAAGTAGGCGTGGTAACGTGGTATTACGTTTAACCATTACAGTTATGTCACAATAACTATTTTATTTCTGGCAACTGACAGTTCCGAAGCGAAGCAAAGGCAGTTTGTAGTAAATTATAAATGCGCACAATCACCCCAACTGACCACCTTTAATATGTTCCGGTTTCACCTTGACATAAGCCGATTCTCATCCTAGGAAGCTATTTTGGCACATCGTTTGATAGCACTCCTATCTGCTAGACGGCCTAATGTTTATGTAGGTCATCAACGACAAAAGGAGTATTTAATATAGACTCTAATAAATATAACAATATTTTATCACAGCACCGTATACAACAATCTGCTGTTGGTAACATTTCAATACTATTCAATTTTAAAATTCTAATTCTTTCTTTTTTAATACATTTGGACATTTTACTCATATTTTTAATGAGTATATCGAAGAAGTGATATGTCCACATTATAAATTAAAGCTTACAGTGATCCATCTTAATCAGTTTTTGCCAAATATTTGGATATAAAGTAGCGTTATGTATTGAGCGAATGAATCTGGTAGTTCGTAAGCAAAACAGTCTTCGAGGAGCAAACCACAGTACGGAAGATAAACATAGTATGTAAACAATAACAGTTTAGGCGAAATAAATATATATTTTGATAGTGACACACACAACACCGATACGGACACTACTGAACATATAGAACAGGAGTGGCAGAGGTCAGTAAAAGCATTCAGTAACTCAAACGAGCTTAACTACAATATAGCTAAGGAATTCATCGCTTCTTACAACAGCTTACATTTTCCAAATTTCTGTAAAATCTTTCATAGTGACGATTTTCTCGTTTCGCCTTAAACGCCACTCGTAGAATGCAAGCACTACGACGTTCGTGACGTCTAATTGGCGAGGGAAATGTTGAGTGACGGGCATTTGCGCACCGCGGTGGAGGCGGTCTGCCTCAGAGCGTCGTAGCCGGCGGTGGTGGCGCCTCGAATGGCACTCCACTGGTTACCCATGGGAGGATGGCTGGGCGTAGTTGGAAGACGTCTTACCATCCCAGAGCCGAGCTGCTGCAGGATCCCTTGAGATCCTTGCGAACCACGTTGGCTTCCGGCTCCAACGTTGGGTGCGGGGGCGCCGGTACTGCTCACGCCGGCGGACGAGCGCCGAGAGCGGATGGACTGCATGGACGACGTCAGCAAATACGGAACACTCGATGAAGTGTTCGGCATCGACCCACCCTACACAGCGCACATAAAAACATGTAGCATCTACCTCTACATCACCTAAGCACGTTTGTAGCAAAATTCAAATTGTAGTGGGAAAGCGGCAAATAAAACAATGCGCAGGATATATTTTGTATTGTTATAACTTCGATCATATTATTGTCGCCATTTAGCAATTGGCGTTATACATGAAGTGTATTTATTGTTTTTAAATGCAAGTATCGATAATTTCGCTAATTCATCGTTGTTTTATACTCGTGTCTATGTACTATGTGACTGATATGACAATATAAAACGTTATAAAAAATTTAAGATATTGTGATTATGATAATTGAATACTTGAAAAGAATACCTTTATCCCATTTGATACTTATTTATATATGTCGTAAGACCTACGTAGATACTTAACATTTACTCAATATCTTTCGAATTTAAAAAACTTAAAATGACGGCACTGTCAATGTGAATTAAGTCTTCTTAATATTGAATTACAGTCAAATTTCAACTGCAGAACAGGTCTTAAGATTAATATTATAATGTAGAAGCTTCGTCTTTATATAGTAAACGTAATTAATATCGATCCAACGACAACACCCATTTGCCTCAGCGTATGTACAAGTACCTTCTTAAGCCGACCATTAGAGACGTGAATGACATAAATAGAAACCATAATAAACGAAAATGTTTCTTTTGGCTCCAAAAATTTCTCTCAATATACATATGTACATAGACATAAAGTCGAAATTCGTGTAATTTTAGAACAGCTATTTTTGGTTGAGGTTATCTTCTCCCTATGTTGTTCGGCAATGTCATCTTCGAGTTATTTATATCTACGAGTAAGTACACCTTTGAGTTAAAATTGATGACTTTGCAATTTAATTTTGTAGATAGAACAGTAACTATATTGGGGTATTTTCTATTGAGTTCACAGAAATACTTGCCTTTTAAATTAAAGTTGATATCCATTAAATAACCTGCAGTAGGATTTATAAACACACTAGCATACATTTCAGAATAGCGAACTAATACATGAGGCGTCCAGGTACATTATGAATTAATTTGTGTGACTAATTTCATTTCTCTCTATTAGCTACAAAAGCGCCATCTAACTAAATGCACTACTATCTAAACACCTACGCACCTATTGTGGCAAATAAATGTACTACCAATACAATACCCGCTAATGATACCATTTATTGTACTGCGTTTTAAAGCGTGTCATCTATTTACTGAAACATTTATATACTAACGACGATGTACCACGTAGATGTTGCGGGTACTATAATAACGCATGGGGAACACGGTAAAGCCACAATGAGGTTACGCCATGACGAGGTTATGCCGCAAAATTAGCCACAAACTTTAGTCAGCGTGGTTTAGTCAAAATCTGATCGTTTAGTCGGAATGAGGTGAAGTCAGAACTTGGGTAAGTCAACACGTCGGCAAGCCAAAAGGCGTTTAAGTCAAAATGTGCTTTAGTCTTTTCTCTTTAAGTGAAAGAGCGGTCAATCAGAACACACTAATATTTCCATGAAATGAAGTCGAGAAGTGATAAAGTCACAATACGGTTAACGCGTGGCATATGAATTTGCGAATTTTATCGTCCATGATATTGTAGCGTACAGCAACATCTTTGTGTAAATGTTACGATCGAAAGTTTGGAAGTAATAGAACGTGTCCGGTTGCGCGATTCGCAACTACTAGAGTTGCCAGGTCATTACAAATAAAGGTCAAACACGGATATCACAATCATTAAAAATACTATTATTGCAACGATTACATTATAATTATATTAAAACTGTATTCAGATACGCGTAATTTCAAGTATCGTATCAAACTATCGATATTACTATATAGGGCACACGTCAGCCGTCGTCAAACAGTGACGGCAACGTGTCTAGTAATATATGGCGCGCGTTCACGTCTCACCTGGCACCCTAGCGTTGCATCGTTTGACAAGTTAGAATATACTCACGATCATGCTCCGTGCAAGCTGCGTAGAAGGACAAACAGCAACAGTGAATGAGACAGCGTTAAACGTTATACACATATATGGCCGGAGCCGTACGTTCCTTTATTTTTGTTTCAATTCCACTAAACCACTTTTCGTAAGGCAAACCACTTATTTGGATTCCATTTAGATCAGTCACATTTTAAATACTTTCGCACATATGATTAAAATAAATAAAACATTTAATACAAGCCGCTAAATAACAGAACAGATTAAGCGTCAAATAATTGTCAGCATTTCTAAATTTCAAAACGTTAAAAGTAATATGTACGTTGTTTAACGTCAAAAATGTATGTTTTGTTTTGTATGTGAACTTGTCTAATTGGTATCCAGCGATGCAGTTGACATATAGACCGGAGGTTCTGTTGCCTACACGTAAAACCTTACGGACGACTAAACGCGTATCACACTTGGCTTGTAAGACGATCGAAACATCCAAGTTTTTAAAACAAAAAACAAAATTCGAAATAATTTCCTTCTTAACGTTAACGCAATTTAAAAACCTATTTCGCAATTTTTGTGGCCAAAATGCTTTACAGACCAAACCAAACGAGTTGGATACATGAGGCTCAAATGAAAAACGTTCTACTGTAGATCTAGACATTGTTGTTTGTTTTGAAAAGGTGTGAACACTAATTGGTGGTGTTTATTGTCTCAGCGTATAGTGGACATATAAGCTTAACGATACACGGAAACATGCTAACAGTAACACTGCTATTCATAAACAATACTTCAACTCTCAATTATAACTCCACTTCTAAGCTTCGCTTACCTATATTAATTCATAAACGACACTTCAAATGGCAAGTCAGCACAAAACAAATCTCCTGAATAATCTTACTAAATGTGTAACAATTAGTCAATTTGAAAATTAGACTATATGTATTAACATGATCTTGTCTTTGTCATTCTTCAAAGACTACAGTAAATTAAGCCACGTAAAAAATTACTAAACACAATCGCAATGAACCTTAAAAATGTTATAGTAAATGCTTGAATGTTGTTTATGAATTCGATGGCTTGACATAACTATTTCACAGAGCAAAATACCTCTTATGCATACTGAAAGCTGAGTCACGTCTGAAGCAAGTGTTGTTCATAAATACCAGTGTACGTCACTAATAGCATTAAGACCACATGAAGTTTTGTCTTTCAATCCAAGTGTGGGCCGCGTTTATTCATCCTAAGTTTTATACGCACAGCTACATACAGTAATCCTCGCTTATACGCAGGCTACGAAAACTAGTGCATCATTTTTTATTATGAATTTTGACAATCTTTTTGCTGTTTAATTTTGATTTTTTGTATGTGCCAATTAGTCTGCCAATCGGGTTGCCAAAACACAGAATCGACATGGGTACCTCGATTAAAGAATCAGAAGCGTTAGCCATTGTTCCATGGCGTATGAAGGTCGCTCAGCATCATGCGTGGCTGCTGGTTCACAAATAGTTTAACGAACATGCATGAAGATTCCTCTCGAAGGGTTAAATGGCCTCGTTTCGTTGCAGAAGTAGAAGTGGGAGTTGATGTGATGCTATGAGATGTCTAATGAACAGAGACAGAGCACACGCGTGATATACCACGTGATCGTCGTCGTGCAGATGTAACTGGTGATGATTATGCAAACAATGACACTCATTCCCCCAGTCGCTGTGGGAAGAGACGAAACCGCAGAAGAGAACGGACCACATTAATGAAAGCTGTTCGATCAGTAGACATTCAACAAGGATTCGGAGGGTCAACGCGGCTATGCAGCGTGTTACATCACTTACGACGTGTGATGTCGACGGCACGGATAGGCTCGAGCCTGAGCCGCCTGCTCGTCCCCTGTGCTGATGAACCGCCTGTCAAAACAACATGGTCATCTAATAATACCTAAGATACCACACAGTCGCCGGTGACACTTGCCTATT
>DWOZ01000315.1:0-10323 GCA_018251395.1 Choranthus vitellius
AAAATGCCCAACAAAAAGGAACAATGGAAGAAAACCAATACGAAATACTATAGTCAAAAGCATGATCCAGAAGAACCATTATTAGCGCTTAGTTAAATTTAGTGTAAATAAAATAAAAAGACTTGCAACCTAGTGTAAGTGTATATAGTGATAGAAAATAGTATGCGAATTTGGTCACATCACAGATGGGACAAAAATTATAATGCCTGTAAAGATTGTGTGATTGGGCCGTGCAAAGTATTGTATAAGATATTCGAAGTTAAAATTAACGAATGACTGTGAACGAATAAAATGTGAAAAATAAATTAAATTAAGTAACAATTGAAGCGTTATTTTATTCAAGTTCCAATTTTTTTGTCAGGATTACGTTATGTAGCTAAGATAACCTTTGTAGACAATATTGCAAATTATTTAATAAAAAATTAAGATAGTAATAATAGATGCGATTACGTTTATGCCAGAAATAAACTCTTTAACTTATACTAATAATTTTTCGTCATAAGATAAAAAAATAAACTTTAGTCCGATTCTTGATATTGATCCATTATTAACCAACATCAGAGAATCTTTAATATGTGGATGGCGATTTTGTGATAGCTTAACCGCACAGTTTATCTACCTTTAAAGGCATGTATTGCAATATATTAATATTATTATACTGTCTGTCTGTTACCTTTTCGAACCTAAACTACAGAACCGATTTTCATAAAATTTGCTACAGAAGTAGAACAGAATTTGAGGAAAAACATAGGCTACTTACTATAAGGAATGAAAGATCTTCATGACCGAAGGTATAAGATTAACAACTGTGTAGACATGCACCATGCAGGTGCACCATGTACTAGATATGATGTTGACTGTAGGTCAGGTGAAGAGGGGGGTGAATAAAAGGGTCAAAGAGGGATTGGTGTACCACGCGGATGTAGTTGCGGGAAATAGCTAGTATTATAATGGCAATGTCGACCAATTTTTATGATGAATAGTAGGATAAGTAATAAACGGTTTACACGAGTATATAATGAAATATACAATATATTATTATTTATCTCTATGCTTTTTTCTCCTCTTTTCCTCCCGTCCTTACATAGAAAAGGGGTTGAGATAAAGTAATTAGTATTCTTAACTTATTACATTAAAAGCAAACTCCCTTCCTTAGGGGGCAATGTAAGGGGGGCTTGTAAGTAGCAAAGTGGAAATTTACACAGAATTGCAGACACACACACAGAAATTAAACAAATTAAGTTATAATAGTTGACCTACACCGGTCGCAGGGAATTCTATGACACTTGGGACTCCGCCCTTCCATCTTGGATTCGTTCATATTTCTAAGGCGGTATAAAGTTCGCCAGATAATCTAGTTACATTTAAATTATACTACATACAATCTATGTATTTTGTATAGAAATTTTCACGATTTCTATCTTTTCTTCTACTTCTCGCGAGCGAATACTATATCTGACGTAATGTCGACCACAGCTTTTATTATTCATTAACGACAAAGCGTTGAAGATACTCTGTCGCACTAATATAATTAATATTGGTGGAGAGACTAGTGTGGGAAGTTCTTAATTACTGTATTACTGTCGACTCTACATGCCCTCTAAAGCACAGAGTTCCGTAGTATATCCTACTTACATAAAAAATTATAAATACATCCCGAATACCTACCATAGTATCAATAAACCAATAACCTTCTTTGCTTAAGAAAATTAATAAGGAGACAATATCCATACTTATGCATACTTATCTTGAACTTGTTCCTAAAATTAAACGTATACTCCAATTAATTGATAGCACTAATAGCATAGTGTAAATTTATAGACGGTTATTTATCTTTCAAAACAAATTAGAAAAAAATAATACCATTTTATTCTTTTCCACGTTCCTTTATTGTTTTTATAATTAAAAATTAAACATAAAGTAAATTATCCCTTGTAAGCTTGTTAAGTTGAAAAAAATAGTTTGAAAGGTTTATGAAGAAGAAGTACAAGTAGCCTCTTAAATATAAAATTCTCAGCAATAAATAAACTGTATATTTTATTCCAATATTTAAATGGTTAAGTTAAAAGTATACCAGACAAAAATACTATTATATATCTAAATATAAGTAATATAATAACAATAATCAAATCCATCTCTTTTTCCTCTAAAAAGGTTAATTATCCAGTACGCTTCAGATTTCACAGACACCTGCGATTAGCGACATCTAGTAAATAATAGACTATACATATCGAAGCGACATCTATTGAGAAGTAGCAAGTCATGAATCCATAGACTATAACAGTATTATTTACCTGTTCATTTAATTATCGTATTTTTTGTTGATAGTTAATGATTCCGAGTGAAAAATTTAATTTAGCATAAATTATTATGCTGAAAATATGTCAGTCTTTGGGTATGAGTCAAATACAAATATATTTAATATCTGTAGTTCTTTGTAGCCTGTGTATTATTTAGTTCCAATAGTTCATAGACAAAATTTCTATCTATGAAAAATGTGCAGAACTGCAGATGTACTGTGATGCGAAATGAGTATTTTAAAAGTTTCAATCGCTGTAATTACATTACGGAAATCAGTGTAATTCCGGACAAATGTAATCTTAAATAACTGTTTAGTGTGTGTTTAAAAATTCTTAAAAAATATTTTGTACATACAACGTACGACGTGCCACCATGTTCTCGGGGAAAGATGCCGCAAACCCCGCGTATCCCACGCAATGGGCTTTGAATCCGGTAGCGTATCAAAACGTGGATACTAGTCAAGTTGATTGGGCAGCTTTAGCGCAACAATGGATTGCTATGAAAGAAGCTGCTGCCATAGTGGGGGCGCCACAAACTTCTTCCAAGGTCGAAGCGGAGGAAGGGGAAGCGCCGATGGAAGTCGAAAATCCGGATATAAACTCTGAACCGACGATGCCGCCCGGTGCTGAATGGAATGCCTCAACAAACTCTTGGGGAGCTCCTGCCTGGAATCAGTGGGGTAGATCAATTATTACATTCAATTTCAATTTGATCATTCATATATACAGAAGTCGATAACACCAGACTCAATTATTTAGCTCCTGCTTACAAAAGGATCAAGCTAAATGTTTTATAATTAATGATAGTGATAAATATTTTATAATTAATGGAAATAGTGTAATAAAATGTCTGAGAGTAAAAGTTTGATTCGTTTTAGAGATTTGCATTAACAGTGGTAAATGTTTAAATATCTGCCTATTTGCTCACCGCATTGTATAAAAGGATTCTGTAAAAATATATGTATGTTAGTTGCAACTAACATACAAAATATTAAATATTTTGTAGTATATAATTTTGAACTATTATCATTTTATGTACCATTGAAGGTTGGGGCTGGTCTGGCCCAGGTCCTGTGGATTCTAAAATAGCTCCAGACCCATCGATAGCCATGCCACCATTGATTGATGGCTATCCAATTCCTGATGGCCCTACAATGCCAGGGTGAGTAATTTTACTTACTCTTTTAAGCTTAACTATTTGGTTTGAATTCATTCTAGGTAGAGAACATAATGATGATATGTTTTATGTTGCTGGTTATATGGCTAGCAGTGACAGTAAGAAAATAGATATTATATCATCATGGGGTAGATTCTACGCATTTACTAATACTTCAATTGATTCTCAATTGCAGAATATTTTGGTACAATTGGTATACTGCTAAATGGTGTTCTAATGACTTGCGATCCAATTACTATCTAAAAATCACTGAGCATATTGATATTTTCCACTTTATTTGTGGGTATTATCTCTTCATTTAACACTTATAGCAAGCATGCCCGGTTGTTTGATATTACTTTAATTAAAATCTCCTCTTGTTTAATTTTGATTTAAAATGAGCTTTGATCGAACATATAAAAAATAATTCAAGAATCACTCTCAATCTGTTTACGAGTCTTGATTATTATAGTAACATTTTAGCAGGACGAACAATTTGGTATAGTGATCATTGATTCTCATTTTAGTCTCACTTGAATCATAATAGTTTATCATTTAGAAGTGGCTCCCAGGTAGCTTGTTTATGTTTTTCATCTGATTCCAGAAATAAGTTTGAGTAATTAATTTTAACATTATATTTATTTTTAGTGCCAAAAATATTAGGGTTGTTATGTACAACATGCAAATTATACATGTCATACTGATATTATCACTTAATAAACTCAATTTTTAAATGATGCTGGCGCTGGCTTCCCCTAGAATAAAGTTATATAATATATACCATGCGATAATAGTCGCATCACAAGTACTATATGGGTACGTAAGTAATTTACAGAGTACAGGTTTCCTCACGTTTTCCTTCACTAAAGCAAGTGAAAATGATATTCTTATACATAGTACAAAACGTTAGAAATGCATGCATTATTTGAAACCAGATCTTCTTGTTCAGATCTTGAGGAGCTAACCTACAAACTGTTTAGCTTACATTATAACCTTTTCATATTGTCTGATATTAAATGCAATGCAATGGGAATTTTGCAATGGACCTCGAACAATTTGCCCATAAAATTTAGTTAGAATATTTATCAAGCAATAAAATTAAGAACGAAAGTGTTTCTTTTGGTTAAAATATCTGATATTTACTATAAAATATGTTATGTTAGTATCATTTTTATATGTTATTATCATTATAAAATATGTTAATATTGTAAATGATAAAAATACCTGATGTTGCTAGTTTAGTTGTTAGTTTATTAAAATTAACCTATAACTACCTCGGATGGAAAGCAAGTGGCCCAGGTTTTGATTTACATGTGACAGTTATAGAAATTACTTTTATGTATTCAGAAATGGTAATGCTACAAGGTATACCTTTTAAGCTTTTTTTGCGATAAAAAGTAGCTGTCCTATCTCAAGTTCTAGTCTGTATCTGTAACAATTTTAAACATAATTGATGCAATTATTTAGGTATAACAGCATAACAGATGACAATAACTTTTGAATTTGTAACATTAGTCAGGATTGTAATTCTTATTTCAAATGTAGGTACACAACAGGGCCAATGACAGCGCCCACATTCCAGCATGGCTACTGGACGGCGCCTCAGACTGACGCGTCAGAGAGCCGAGACAATGCCAACCGGAATCGTGACACACGCCGATCCAAAAGCAAAAATCGCGATGCGAAAACAAACAGGACTCGTCCTCCTAGGTGAATACAATATGTAACCATAACAAAAGTACTATTATGGCATTACTGTTACTGTAAAACAAACCAATATTTATGTAAATATTAATGAAACTTATTTTGAGTCCATGGTGTAAAATACCTCTGATTTTTTTTTCCATACAATTGATAAGTTTTGATAAGTTTCTGTACTAAACTCGATTTTTTTAAATTCACTTTTAGTACGAGTTTTTTTTCAATGATAGTAATGCTAAGGCTAGCTGGTGAAAAGCAAAATAAACGTAAAGTAAAGTAAAATCTATGTAATGAAAATATCTATCTCCCACATATGTATAACCAGAAAAGTGACAATGTTTTTTTATTATTCTTAGAAATAATATCTGAATGTTTTGTAATTTTTTTATATTCCAGAGAGAAAATTCCAATTATGCCTCCAGTCATAGAACCAATAGTAATGCCTCCTGCCATGGTCACACCCACTATAGATGCAGCTAAACGGCGTCAACTACCTGCCTGGATTAGAGAAGGTATATCTTTTGATTTTTGAAATATCTATCAAAAACTAAAGGTCTTAGGTAAGGTCTTATACCTTATAATACTTATTTTTTAAAAAAAACCTTTTTAATTAATGGATTTTCAAAAATCCGTTCTTTGTACTTCCCTACACTATTATATAAACTGGTACTTATTTAAGCAGTGAGTTCTCTTCTGATCAATATTACAATCCTACTTGTATTATAAATGCGGAAGTTTGTGAGGATGTATGAATGTTTGTCACTCCTTCACACAAAAACTACTGAACCTGAATGAACTTTAGCACAAAGATAAACTAATGTCGAGCGAAGCCCAAAGCTAAAACTGGTACAGTATACTTTAGAGTTACAGATTACTTTAGAGTTATAACTCTGAAATAATAAATTTACTTACATATCTTCCCAAACTTTACTTTATAGGATTAGAAAAAATGGAGCGTGAAAAGCAAAAAGCTATAGAACGTGAACAAGAGAAGAAAGCACTTGAAGAAGCTGAAAGGGAGAAAAAGAGATTAGAGGAGGAAGAGTTGGCGCGGTTAAAAGCAGAAGCTAGTGGAGTTCCAATGATGCCAGCTAAGAGCAAATTTGTAAGAATTTTTTAATAATAAAATACCACTTGAAGACTTTCGCCAGCATTGTATACTTCTCCAACTTTGATACCTGCAACATGTGCATGTACACACTCTTTTCTCATACTGGGGTAGTCTAGTACCTTCATAGTTCGCCAAACTACTCCATTGCTGATTGGTAAAAGGGTTACTGACTATCCCGGCCTAAATTATTTCACCAGTAGAATCCTACTTATCTCCGACTAACATAGGCTATAACTTATTTTTTAATGTTACGGGTTCATATGAAAACTTTCATTATATAACCCAAGGTGTGGAAAAATATGCTTCTATCGCGTATGCTGAGGAAATTAGTGTCAATAGAGCAAAGTGATGTATGTAGCACACTTTTATAGAGGACATTCATATCTACAAATAAGTTCGCGATACCATATGACTAACTGTTACAGTTATGTCACAACAAGTACTATTTTCAGATATCTGGTTCTTTCGAAGCGAAGGAAGTTTCTTAAAAATAATGAGGTGGTTTAACTCTTTCTCTTATCAATAATATATCATCAGTGGTATATAAAATGCTTGGGTATAAATTAATAGTGTAAGAAAATATCACTAAAGATTTCAATACTTCTGACAGGATTCTGATTCAGAGGGTGAAGAAGAGTCAACAAAAGAAGACAAAGTTATACAAGGTCCTTCAAAAGAAGAAACTACAGAACTATCAGTAAAAGAAGAAACAGAAGAAAAGCCTCCACCCACAAGGAGCAGAGAGGAAATAATGCAGGAAGTGGTATGAACTTCTTCATTAAACACTCATTTGCCTTTGTGACAAGGCTGCTTGTTTGTTGGCTGTTTCCATAGATAAAATATAAACACTTATACATCCACTAGGAATTCCCCGGGTACTTGAATGGTGTTACCACCCGTAATTTATATCCATTACAAGGGATGTTATGGATATAAAATTTTGGATCTGAATAAGTATATTTCAAGGGCTCCCTTGAAATATACTGTTAATCATTATTATGTATCTTTATACAGATGTTGGCCGTTCGTCGGTCCCTGACAGAAATCCTGCTCGAGGTAACGGACCAGGAGATTCATTTGGTGAGCCAGGAAGAATTGGCCCGATTTAATTTTCACCAAGGTACCATATCTAATATAGGTTTATACAAAAAGGCCCTGCAATCACTCTCAAGATTTTGTTATTTACATCAACAAACTGTGTACTGACTGTAAATGTGCTATATATCTCAAAAGGTTTGAAATGTAAGCTGGAAGAAATGTGATGTGTATTATTTATACCGCTAACAAAGTTTTATTTCAGATGTTGCCAGTTGAATGAATACACGAGTGTTTTATTAATTTTCGTTTTATTTATATGGTAAAAGCGTCGCACCTCAACGCTATGAAGGCTAGCAAGTCGAAGGCCCTCTCTGCTATCACCAGTGGGCTCGGTGAGTGTATTTCTTATAGACCTCAATATATCTTGCAAACTTACAGTTTGCCAGATAACAGCTTCAAATATATGTGGTGGTTTGAATCATTTCTAGGACGTACTTTCACAATGAAACCACCATGTATGTTACAAATATTTTATTTCAGCGGTGATCGTCGAAATTTATATTTTATTGTAATTGGCAATGCGCATGTTTAGAAAGCTGTTTGAATATGCTATTTTTAGGGGATTTCATGATTGGTAAGAAATGATTTTATTATTGATGTTGTATATTCGGTTAGTGTATGGTTTTGTGTGATTTTTTTATGGTTAAAGGAGCGCTTCGTAAAGAACTACATTTTGTCTCTGTATTCATGAGCCATTAGGACTTTTTCTAATTAATTTAAGTAAGAGTATTTGTGAAAAAAAAATTATAGCCGTAATAAAGGAAAGTCATAAAAAGAACGTTATAAAGGAAACGTGTAACATAGTTAAAGATGTATGATATATGAATTATACGCATAGATATGAGTTAAAAAAATATGGATTACAAATTACAGATATAGTAGCTTGCAATTCAAATATAACAAGTTATACAAAAACGTTGTAAATAATGTGTGTGATCAATGAATTTGTATGGTTCATTATATTGCCGAGGATGGCCAAACAAAATGAATTATGCAAGTTCATAAATGTATTGTTTTTCTAATTCATAATTGTAACAATACATTAACTTGTTTAGGATAAATATTTAAGGTGATAATTACAGTAAATTTGTCTGATGCTGATATATTTTTCTAACAGAAAACAAATAATTATTTGAAAAAATGAAGTAGTGATAAGCTCAGTTAGTAAAATATTTTTTGTACATTTTATAATTCTTTGAAATTTATTTTTATTATTTCGCTAATATCACTGTTATTCTTCATGTAACAGTAGTTCGTATTGCATAGGGTTAGTCTGATGGGGTTTATATAAAGGGTTTTTCTATATAAGAAAAGGCGTGGCCGCACTGAGACAAAAGACGAAGAACATAAATGCAGCTAAATAATCG
The DNA here is from genome assembly GCA_018251395.1 of Choranthus vitellius. NCBI lineage: Eukaryota > Metazoa > Arthropoda > Insecta > Lepidoptera > Hesperiidae > Choranthus > Choranthus vitellius. The sequence continues at coordinate 8,734 of DWOZ01000315.1, forward strand.
TATTTCTCTCCTGGGAAGATAATAATTCAACATACCCAGTTTATATAGAAGTAGCAGAGTTAGGGAGAATTTAACCCGAGAAAAATAACAATGATAATATACCGGTGAATGAGGTTATTATATAACACTCTTGTAATTAAAGAAACAGACACCAGTGCGACCTCAGCCTTGCAAGTCGGTCAGGTAGCGCTTCGTTGACCACATATTGTTATCGGGAGGGTCTGTGTGTGCAGGGCTCGGCGCGTACGAGAGTAGCAGTGATGACAGCGACGCCGAAGAGAATCCCAACGATCTATCCGATCATCAATTGATGGTAAGATAATTGTGACCATTTTCTATGGAAAATTGTTAAATTATTCGCCGTTTTGTGCTTGAGTTTCAGAAATATCCACTTCAAGTGGAGCAAATATTCACATATTTTCTTGTCTCTTTTTTTATGTGTTTTGGAAGACGTCGTATCGTATGACACAAGTGTGCATTGATCTTTATTTAACTAGACTTTTTATCACGTTGTAACCGATACGATACACATATACATTATGCACTATTTCAACGCTGTTGTTCGTATACAGGCTTGTTTCTCATTGTTACTAGGCCCCTAGCCTAACTGACCTAGTACAGGTACATTACAGCACCAGTGCTATAATAAATTTCAATGAAGCTAAATTCATACTATATTAACCATTTCAAATGTAAACGGATACTCCCTAATTGTCTATACCGGGAAACGTGATTTGTCTATCGTAAAATCGTGAGTTGGTAAAGGAGCCATTCTGCCAGCGCGATCCGTAGGCAATCGCTATAAAAAAGTAGTTTTGTAAGGCCCACAGCACATGCGTACCATAATTATAACTCTTTTCAACACACTTATATGTTGGATCTCACACCCTCGTGTCATAATGTGATACTAGTCGAGTTAATTTTATATCTAAGTCCTTGACTGACTTAAATAAATTGGTTTACGTTAGGAGGTGATCCGGCGCAAGCGCGTGGATTTCGAGAGGACGGCGCGCGAGATCGAGGCGGAGGTGCGCCGCGCGGAGAGCGAGCAGCCCGCACCGCCCGACCCCGCCACGCCGCCGCCAGACAGTCTGTATCCGTAGCCTTATCTTGACATAACCTTGCTATACAAACCGCTTCATTCAGCTTTGCAGGAGCACCATATGTTTTATATTATAAGTCAGCAAACCAACGCATAGGTTACCTGACGATAAGTGAACACCGCGCAGAGTGCATGAGGGCCAGGTAAAATGTTAGGTGTATGAAATTTCGGATCTGGATATTGATAAATAAAATAAAATTATACCGATTTCAGATACAGTTACTGATATGTACTTATTTCAAATTAACCGTTAGTTTCGGTTACCCGTAAATAAAACGTTACACGTAAATAAAAAAAATGACTAGTTATGAATGAGCTTAAGATATGATTCGAAATAACAAACACACTATACAAGACTCACATGGCACGCACTAGCGGTGAAACAAAAACATCCTGCCATGATAAAACATGGTACGACGTTAGACTGCCCTTACCCAAAACTTTACAGTTACGGATCGCCATAACATTCCTGTTAACGGACATAACTG
>DWOZ01000316.1:0-10317 GCA_018251395.1 Choranthus vitellius
ATCCAGTTTATAATAACCTTTCGTCATAAGAATGCTTTTGACATGAGCTTTAAATTTACAATATGGCATTTCTGTTAATTTCAATGGAATTTTATAATAGATTTTAACACATCTACCAATAGTGTAATTGAGTGGAGAGTAGAGTTGAAAATAAAATGGTATATTTGTAGAAATTCCCTGCAAATAAACGTCTTTTCTTCCTTTCTTTCAATAGTCTATATCCTCCTTACCATGACAGTACCTCAAAATCTGGGAAGTAGTATTTTGCAAGTCCATGACTCACCAACACCGAACTGACTGATATTGCGCTGTGACTAACCGCAATTACTGCACCTTGTTATTACAACCGCTGTTAACCAATCAATAGTTGCCATGTTACCTACAACCCATTATGTTTTAGTAAATCATTTTATTTATCTATTATCTAATAGAACTAAAGATGTATATGAAAAAAATACTTTCCTTACAAATCAATAAGATGGATAGTTACTTTGACTTTTAAATTTTAAAATTAGAAACATATCCGTGTTATTTATTCTGCCAAGTTCAGTGCCGTGGTAACATTTAAATAAGACATCAAAATATACACTAAAAGTCTACTCTCATAAATTTCAAATATCAGGTTCCAACGGAGAAAGCCGCAGATTAAATAGAGGAAGACACAACTCTTACGCTCACTGGCTGCTTCCTTCATCATCTACAAGACAGACTTTAAAAGGATTTACCACCAAGCAAGGCATATACGTAATTCAGGTAGCCACTTTTGCATGCACCGCACTGCACAGCGCATGATCGGAGGTGCGACGAGCGGAAATGGATACAATCGGCGGCGTATATGGAATGTGGACTGGTATGTATTAATAATCGTGCAAAACCAGCATAGCATCATAGGGGCGAACACTTAATTGCGACATTAAAAACGATATTTTATGAGGCAAATCTATACACATATATAAGTTTGAACGCACTAATCTCAGGAATCTTTTAACGGTTATGGGATACATTTTATCCTGTGAAAACGTGTCTATATCTATACACATATATAAGTTTGAACGCACTAATCTCAGTAATCTTTTAACGGTTATGGGATACTTTTTATCCTGTGAAAACGTGTCCAAAAAATATCCCGTGTGAAACGGCTTTATTCCCGCAGGATAGCCAGATAAAATTAGTATGGCAACTCTAAAACCACTAGACCGATTTAAATCAAACTGCGCACAATTCTAGATTATACAGCGGGATTACTCTAGGGAGACTTTTTATCCCGGACAACAGTTTGAATTCCGCGGAATCACAGATAATATCGTTGATAATTTATATGACAGAACTTACGCCGGGTGAGCTAGACTGTCATACAAGTTGTATGCAAACCGGCAGAGCCCGTGTTAACAAAACAAGCGAGATTTTTTATCCTATGGACGTTGCACTTGCACTGCTTCAAGGACGTTGATAACTTAACGACCAACGTTAATTGTGTATCATCAAGTTATTGAAATACATTATTAATTGACAACTAATTATATTTGAAAGTTGATTTAAGGATACTGTCTGCAAACAATTAGTATGGAAAATTTTAAAGCTTAAAAGCATGGTTATTTCTGGTCATACCTACCATATATACGAATATTATTATGTAGTTTCAAGAAGGAAACGAAATTGATAACAAAAAGTCCGTATTTGTGTTGTACTGGTGCAAACACAGTGGGAGACATTTTTACAAACTTTTATTTAACTTGCAGTATATGTTTGTATATTTGTGTATTTGTCGGGTCAAATCCTGCAAGATTAATTAGACCCACTTCCTCTTACACTATGGAGCAGAAATGTCATCTAGATGACAGAGTATTTTTATGACAAGCATGACCTGATACTACTTTCAAGATTGGCTCTAGACAAGGGAACTCCTCAATAGTATACAATACAGTTATGAAATTCTGTATGTTTCTTATTTATTTATTATTTATGTACAAAAGAAAATATAACAGAGGATAAATATAAAGCTATGATGGCAAAAGGTACTGATTATCTCTTACGAAATTTCTTCCAGCAGACCTGCGACTGGAGAGGTGACAGAACGTTGGTAGCATTGGTTTCTTTGTATCATGGATCTATAATTTGTTTTTAAATATTTTTCATAAACCTTGTTCAACATTCTCAACTGGGTAATGGGTATCTACTGATAACCCAAACGACATCACGATAGAATAACCAAGAAGTATTATTAGGATATTCGATAACAGCACATAATTAGTTAATCGAATATCTTGTAAGTTTTCTTCGTTGAACGAGCTACACCCGGCAACCCTAACGTCGGTGTTTGAAACGGCATCAAGTTACCGATCCTCGCCGTCGCGACAGGCTGGCCAGTCTACCGTTTTATGGTAATACACTAGACAGCCGTAAATATTTACGGTAGTGCACACAATACAATACTTTATTAGTCACATATACATACTATAATAACTACCTAGAACAAGATGCAACGTCTTCTTATACAGATTTTAATTAGTCGTAGACTGAGCACATTGTAACTTACAAAATGAATTTGGAAAAAACTGGCGTACTTGAAACTAGTTGTGCGGCTTGGTCACGACTAAACTTCTTTGAGGTAACTTACTCTATCTAATACAATAGATTTCTTCTGATATTTGGACTAATATCTCTGAGATACATTTTGATACAGCATTACTATTATTTAGGTATGAAATAGGTCAGATTAAACATGTTATGCAGGCATGCAGGTGTCGTAAAAAAACAACGGTAACAAAGAACTTTTTAAAGAAATAAGAACAGTATCCTTTAATTTCCTTTTTTTTACCGCACAAACCGGATACGAAGGGATATCACTTTTCACCACCTGTCGTATTAACGAGCGTCATTTTAACAGCAGGTTACGTTTTAAAAATATGATTCACATTTACTAGGAATACATGAAATACAGATGGAACATGAATTAAATACAAAGCTTCTGATTCATAACTCTATGTAGCTACAACATAAATACAAAAGTAGGTAAATATGATTAACATTCATAACTGCTTCGTCAAAATGTTTCTTCAGAACTTTCACGGACTTTTACGCTTTTTAGGAGCCCAGTAGAGCTTGAAAAATAAGAGCACTTCAAAAAACTGCACTAGAATCTCATGTTGGACGGTTTAAGCTTCTTGATTCTGACCCGACAAAAATACTTTTATGGCTTTTAAGTGCATTACCCATCCTATTTATACCTATACTGAAACATTACCAAAACTAAAGGACCACTTGGATACAAGTCAGTAGGTACTTCTAAAGCGTAAAGAACAGACCGCATATAACTGATATATTTTCCTACTCTATATTTAGGCAGTTCATACTGATTCATATGCGTATGGGATTTTTTAAAACCCCGCTAGAACGCGACAAAATTTGGTAAGCTAAGGATTGTTCGGGTCCAAAAGTCGAGTCATTATTGAATCATTTCATTTAGTTTTGAAAAATAGAGGTGCTGTAATCTAATCTTCTCATAATCGATAGCTCTAGCAATACGACGTGAAGCAGTTTTGCGTAAATTCTATAATAACTTTGTGCGGCATAAAACTTCCACCAAACCTCATTGGAGCTTTGGATTGGCTTGGTGGAGTATCCTCTAGGCCTCCTCAGTATTAGAAACCCGTGCTCGGTAGTGGGCCATTAATGGCTTGAAGGCGGCGTTGTTACACATCCCGAACAAATCTCAGCCTATTATTATATCAACTTATTATTCTATCAACTTTGATAGGCCATTTAAGATATAAAGATTCTAGCTCAACAAAGAAATATAAACGGATATCCGTGTTGGTTGACCGTATGACATGGGGACGGTCGTCATTATCGGTCGCTTGATTTATCGATTGTAATAAGAATTACGATGCTTATCTTATCGATGACCTAAAATGTAATACAATATTTTAGTGCCGACCGTTTTAGGGTTGTACACGATAAGAGTTTGTTTTTCAAACATTCCCATCACTTACAAGTTATAATTTGATATGAGTCTTCTCAACAGAAGGCCAGATAAACAGCATACAATTTAAGGAAATTCCCGCCTATTTCTTTCCAATTACTTTGAACTTGCTCATCGACTGAATTGTTGAAATTTGAAATAAACCAATACATCACGCTTCCTAGCTAGCTTTGCATAGGTTCAGCGCTTAAATTTAAAAAAAAAACAAGTGTAGGCGACATCTTTTGGCACTAAATGACACCACAATTTTGGAAACCAGCAGTAAACATAAATATGCATAAACTATGTAAAAAATGTCACAACACAGTAAATTGTTCTGACAGTGTGAGCTTAGTAATACATACTACATTACCATGTAGGGTAACTTGCACGAATAATGTATCAATTTGTGTGCAAATATGGGCTAACGGAGACACTTGTATGTAAACAGTATGGTTTGGAGGTTAAACTGCAATTATTGCCTTTTACGCAAATGTTTACAATGCTATAACTGTTCTGCAATTTATACAAATGTAACATAATGATATGAACTTTGTCACATAACTGAGCCTTTCCGATAGAATACTTAATGTGAATACCAAAACCCTATCTTTGGGAATTAAATTTACAATTCCCCAAATGATCATCAGATTTTTCCCGTTATTGATCTGTTTAATATCCAGTTCATAGAACAAATAATATAAATGCTATTAATAATTACTCACTAACATTACTGAGGAAATATAATGTGTCTATTTTCAACTTATTAAGTACCAGTAATTCAATAGGCCCTGAAATAAAATAGAAATTACTTTTCACATAATACTTCATCAAGATTTGCTATTTAAACTAAAGCTAATTTAAATAATATATCTGGGAAGAAGACCCATATCTAAGTGAAAGTTTAATTAGTAATATAATTAAATAGCTATCCACAATGGATAAAGCTAGCACAACTTAAAGGGAACTCTAAATACACCAGCAGAAAACTAAATTATAATGATAAAAAACAAAATAAATAGATATGCATGTGTTGACCAGATTGCATCAAATGTTAAAAAATAAAATTTAGTAAATTATTTCACACAATAAACAAAGTAAATTAAGCCTCTACTTGCAAATGGTAATTGGCATATTATAACTGTTCTAATAAAATAACTAAGTAATTATCATTGTGAACTATTCTTTGTTATTTAGGGGAACCACAAAATAACAGTCTTTCAATTATTATTTAAAATATCAAAAGAAAATTAGTGAAAAAGTGTATATGGCCTTATTGGTCTTTCGATGTTAGAAAACATATTTTTGCAGACTAATTATGAGTCCCTAAGATAAATAGCATTGTTGTGTTTAAGCTATACCAATAAATAAAGTACTTAAATGTGTGTAATTGCACTACAAACAAACATTATCAGATATCAGAGCTTCCACAAAATTGGCTGTTTATATTTTTGCCAATGTTTCATGACATTATTGAGTCATAGATAATAATGATTATAATGATAAACAATTTACACAGGAAACTATTTTCGACTAATGACTAATACCCCTTGCTGGCTGTATAAACAATTTGATAGCACTGACTCAGGGTACTACATGACTATCCTTAGAGCCCCTAGCAAAAGAAGAAATATTTTACATCCACATAGAGCCAAAATCTTTATCGTGAAACGATTATAACTTAACATAAGACCCACAGCAGATTCTTTATCTGTACAGTTAATAATTAAACACTAGAACAAAGTCACCGATCAAAAACCAACGGGATAAAAAAAAACAAAGAACGTTTCAAGAACATAATTATGTAGATATTAACCGAACATCAACGATATTGAATCGAAAGTAACGACCACTCGCTCAAGCGGCGCTAACTACGAAGACGGCCGAGGCTTTCAACCATGGATTAATTCAAAGCTCAATATTAAAGCGGTTTATGCGCAAAAATGCGGATTCCATCCGCCCATATTAACGTCCACGGCACAGAGCACATTGACCCTACAATCTTGAAAATAACGGCCTACTACCACTAGCTCCAATAGCCGCTAAATAAGATTATAAACAGTGAAATTTACGTGCACTTTACACAAAGGCGACGATTTTTTGTTAGCATTTTTGTGTCAACATGAAAACTTTTTATTGAAATTCTATAATTTTCGCAAAAAACAACTGTACTCACCGCCACACGCTCAGGTTCTTTTTGAAAGAATGAAAAATAATGCGCAAAAGAGACAGACAACACACTGACATTAACTGGAAAAGTGTTGCAATTTAAAACATTATAGATTCTACTTTTGTATTTCGAAAATGTCCGTAATGTAATAAAAATAATGAGGGTTAGCGATTATGTATCAAGTTATCGGTTGACGGAGGTTAGTACGAGTCATAAATAATTAACTAGAATAAGTTTTGAGTAATGGATGCAATTTGTTTAATTTTTTAGTGTTCCAGCATCCAACCAATGTAAAAAAAGGTTTTATAATTGCGGTACAATTTGCTAAACACAAATATGATTTTGGTACTATAATGTAGAAATCCTCTTCCAAGATGCATATAACTGCACTGAGTGCAAAATACATATGTTTAGCAATTAGTGTATCCCTTATTAAATCTTAAATAATCCTTGTTTATGAGTCAGCATAGTTTTTAAAAAGATACAAACAATCACAAACATATATTAATTCAGTCATATTAGTAAAATACTCGTATAAGTAAAATTAAGACATTAGTAGAATATTCTCGCACATGGCAATTCAGTAAATTTCTCAGCCTTGTAACTAGTATTTACCGGTTTATGTGTCTAAAAATTTCAGTCACCTTTACTTAAATAATTAATTGTGATTGATAAAAAGGATATTAAATAAATAATTTTAATATCAAGAACACACTGTTAATTTATTTATAAACGCCGGAATTAAATAGAAACTTGTACAGTGATTCCTAAACTGATTAACAGATTATTAATAGATTATTACAAAGAATAAGAATCGATTCTGTAAATCGCATTTCTTTGAAACAGTTGTACTATAATAAATAATTTTAAAGATAAAACGACCCCAAATCTGGCAGCTTTTTAGCTCAACGTATTAGTAATGCTATTCAGAGAGGAAACGCTGCTAGCATCTTGGGTACCGCACAACAGGGACCTTTTGACATTTATTTTAATTATTTTTACAAATACAAAAGTATTTTAACATATTAATTCGTTGTTGATGCAGCTTAAAAAACATAAAAATTCTTATGTTAGTGCCTGGTGGTCTCGCTCTTCCTTATAATAACTTCTTAATGGACTAATTTACAATATCATTACAACTATACTGTTCTTATATATACTATTACAAAGTTAATGTACTACATTATAAATATACGTGTGTATGAGTAATTTATAAGTGAGTTTATAAATGTATATTTTAATATTTTATACAAATAAACAAGTGTGTAGAAGTGTGTAACCAAAAGGTGGTTAAAAAAATTTTATGCGATAACGCGAAGGTAAAATTTTTGTAAACAATAATAATAATTGTTCCTTTAAAAAGTTTTGGGTTCGATTTCCAGCCAGAGCTTTTAAATGACACATCAATGCTTATTCTCGGGTATTAAGATAATTATCACAATGTGAAGTTTTTTGTCTTATCGAATATCAAAATCGATTATTGATATATTTCGCTTACGTTACGTTCACTTCACTATACTTGTGCCTCCCTCTCCCTCCCGTTTTCATTCATACACAAATGTACTCTGTGCCGCTTGCTTTGTGCTTTCATCCTTTTGATTTGTTTAGTTAAATTTGATTTGATAATTATTTTCACGGTGTAACAATGGAAGCAGCTGGAGAGGAATCTTCCAAGGAAAATACAACAAATACTTTACCGCCAAATAATAATAATACACCCGTAAGAAATTAAAAATTATTCACCTGCGTTTTATAAATAGAATACTATCGAATGTCGGCTAGTTAATTTTCGGTTTTTATTACTGCTTAGAGCGAATCTCTTGAGTGAGATATGTTCCCGATTTATGTTACGTATAAGCTGTTTATCTAGTAGTAAAATAACTATGAAATTAGTTAAAAATAAGCCGTAGCAAGTGAGAAAAGTTAACCTATACTCGCATTGGCTACGTGCCAGATCACGAAGTGTTTATGATATTTCTGTTCGGAAGTAAGTTTCACGTGGTTTGGTCTTTTATGGAGCAGGACAACTTGATGCCGAAATTCTGTAAAATTGTCAAAGCCTTGTATGGTTATATGGTGGTTGTTATGAAAACCATATCTACTAGCAATATTGACAAAACTTCTGTTATGATTGAAGGCACTCATTTGATCGACTGTTTATTATTCCTGTGACATTCTTATTTTTAAGAGTTATCTAACATCATTGATATGGTAATTTCTTCTTAAACTGGCTTAAAATGTAACAATGAAATAATTTAGAGGATAACTGTCATTTACTCTCACCTTACATGTCTATGAATTTTGTAATAAATTAAGATTGTTACCACAGGAAGATACACCAGCACAGCCAGCACCACCTCAAGACACATTGAAGAAATCCAAAAAAGAGGATCGCTTAAAAGCTGATAAAAATGTAGAGCAATTCCTGAAATCCCTTAACACAATTCCCACAGTGGAAGAAAAGTTTTCTCTTGTCTGCAAGAAGTTTGCTCAAACCTCAGATGAGAATAGAAAACTACATTTCTTTATCAAACAGACGGATAAAAGGTTTGCACTGATTGAGAAGGAACGCGATCAGCTGCAATTGGAATATAACAAAGTGGTACTTGTCAAGTCAAAACTGGAGAATCTCTGTCGGGAGCTACAGAAACAAAATAAGGCTGTCAAGGTACTATTTGTTTTATATTGTATACATTTTTTTTGGATCCACTTAATAAAATATAAGTAGTGTAATATTAGTAATCACAATATTTTTTGCTAAAATATTTAGTTGGGTTTTGAATTGAGACAACAAAAAAACAGCAAAACACAATTATTTTCACAATTCACATATGAAACTAACAAATATAAGCAAGATCAGAACTAAACTTTGGATTCTGAGCAAAGTGGAGGGGTCTAGTAGTTCTATGTGCCACATACCAAATGTCTAGGAAATAAATTTAACAATATTCAGCATACTAAAATATATAAAACTTTGAATGTCATTGTATTGATGTGTAACTGAATACAAATTTATCCTATTTCAGGAAGAATCTCTTCTCAGGATTAGGGAAGAGGAGGAACGTCGGAAGGAAACTCAGGCCAAGTTCCAGAACACTTTGACAGAGATCACTACTCTGTTGCAGCAGAACAATGAGAAGAATACCAAGCTCCGAGACGATAACATCAGTCTTACCGAAAGATTCAAGAGTGTTGTGCAGCAGTATCAACTTAGGGAACAGCAGGTAGACTATTTACCAATTGCAAATAAAAATTCAAAATCTTGGATAACTTAAGAGATAGGTCACATTATATTGCAATATTTTTTCAGGATAAAATTAAGTACATACACATGAAATTAAATATAGTAGTTAATTTCAATTAGTTACAATTTATGTCAATTACAGTTAACCATTTACTAAATTATTGAACATAGTGAGCAGATATTTATAAAATTTTGATGGTTGCTAAGTAAATAGGGGAGTAAATATAGGATAATGCATTGTTTAAACATTAGAATTAACATAAATCATTAAGCATTAACTCAAAGCAAGATGCCATTTTATTGATGTAGTGCTGGAAATATAGCAATCAGAAATATCCCTCGTAAAATAGCCCTTGTAGAAATGATGTTCTGTAATTGGAGAAAGATAACTTTGATTGACTGATGACCTTGATTTTTGATATGCTGCTTTAGTGCAAAAATTGTGGAGCTTTGTGGCTCACAGAGTCATTAATGGTAACTTAATTAACCCTTAAAACAGAGTATGTAAACAATACAATCTGTGTCTTTATATAGATTCTGTAGTGAGGAGTAAATTTAGTTAACATCTATGACTCAGTGATAGTTAATGTCAGAAATATAACTGAAGAGTTAAATCTACAATTTCAATAGAATTATAATGGGGTCTTGTATGTATATTATTTCACCCATGTTATTGGCGATTTCAGGTAGACAAAATGGCAAAACAAATGTCATTAGAATCTCAGTTATCAGATGCTAAGCTACAGAAGGCTTCATTGGAACATCAAGCAGAGAAAGAGCGGATTCTGGCCGAGATGGAGCAGCTCAAAGTCACACTAGCTCAGTACAGAGCCAAGATACTAGAGCTGCAAGGAGAGGAGACAGCTCTGAGGGGACAGTTGTCGGTGTAGCCTGATAAGCATGCCGAGGTCGAGGAGGCCCTGGCGGACGGTAATCCGTTGT
>DWOZ01000317.1:0-10306 GCA_018251395.1 Choranthus vitellius
TTTACCAATGAAGGTTACAGCCAGCAGCTTTTCTCCCACGAAATGACTTTATTCCCGCGAGATAAAATGGTAAAAGATTAACTTTTTATGGCAGAACGACGTTTGCCGAATCAGCGAGTATTATATAGAGAGGAGGATGCATGCCCTCTAAGTGAGAGGATTGTTCGAAACATGGGCTCCATTACATTATATTTGTGGAATTAAAATAAGCAATTATGTTGAACACAGCTACCTCCAGTTGACACAGCCAGGTGTCATGACGCTTTTCATTGTACAGCTTTGAAATGAGCTTGATAGGTTTCCTTCATCTCCAAAAAAGTCATGTCACCTTACGCATACACATTATTGAATAGTAAAATAACGTGAATATAAAAATTGTACTCAGCCTAAACTATAAAAGGATTTATTCCGAAAAACATATTTTTTCCTACAATTGACAATAAATACCAAAGTGTTGGGGTTTTCAGTTTTATTTTCCAGCTGAGCGCATCATACAGCGTTTTTTATTTTTCTCTGTCAATCAATGTTTGCAGATTTCTGCTATGTCGTATTTTTATTTCAGATTTAATTCGTTTCAATTTGCTTCCGAACGAACCACGACGATACCATCTCTACCTCCTTACTAATATTATAAGTGTGAAATTACTTCTGTCTGTACATCTCTTTTTCACGCCTTAAACAACTAGACCGCTTTGATGAAACTGGGTAAAGAAATAGCTTGAATTGTATAATACGTTTTGAGATTTGAGGATGGTTATTGATGAAACAACACTGAACCGATGATATGATACCGATACCAACATATTCCATACATCATTAATTGCATTTATCAATATATGTATGACCAGATTTTAGATTGTAAGATTAGTAATCTTTCTATATAATTATAGTTTCCGTGTGTGACATTTTATGGCTGTAGAACGCTTCGGCTGTGCTGTAAGTACTACAAACACAAAAGTGAATAAATAAATATATGAAGAACTGTATTTATGAACTTAACAAATAAATAAAAAAAAATTCCAACTGTTTGAAATTTAGATACGAGTACGTGTAGAAATGAAACAGGGTATGAAAACTTCAACAGCTGGAACAGCGGACGAGATATGAGAAATAACTAGTAATTTATATAGAAGTGAGGAATATACCAAATACCTCATCTCCAGCAGCCTTCATAAAGAACCGCTTGTGAAACTTAGGATAAAGTAGATTGAACTCATTGTGAGTTAGTTGAGCTTTGATCGCCTATTTTGTTATTGATGGATACTTGCGAGTACTTTAACAGTAGATACAATAAGGTTATAATTAAATCAATATGCTTTCTATTGAACATCTATTGATGTGCTCAATAGTTCCCGGCGCCGTTTTTTCTTCTCTTTGATTTGGCACATTTTCGAAACAATGAAGTTTAGTGGTACATGATTTTTGCGAGACTTTAACGTACAAGCGGTGATAGCCTAATGGTTAAGAATTCGGCTTCCTATTCGGCTCCGGGTTCGAATCCCAGGGCGCGTACTTCTTTTTTTTTCGGAGTTATGTGCGTTTTAAGTATTTCAATGTCACTTAGTATAACGACGAAGGAAAACATCGTGAGGAAACGTGAGGAAAAAGCATGCCGGGGAGTTTGCAAAACTCAAAGATGTGTGATGTTTACTAATCCGCACTTGGCCAGTGTGGTGGCCTATGGCATTAACCTTCTCTTTCCGAGAAGAGGCCCGTGCTCAATAGTGGGCCATGATGGGTTGATGTTCGTTTTTTACCCGTTTACGCAGCGCACGCAGCGGAAGCTCTCAATAGGAAAAAAATCCCTCGATTTTGAAACATTCTTTATTGATACCTACAGCCTTCCTCGATAAATGGGCTATCGAACATTGATTTTAATATAATGCGATCCAATCTGAAACTAAACCTTTCTAAAATCCATTAAGAAAAATTAACAAGTTCATAAAGGAACTCAAGGACAATATGAACTGTTTGTTAATCCGTTAAGAACTAGCTCTACAGCAGTATCTTTAATATAATGAATGAATTATCTTCATACAAGACTGATCAACATTCTTCTTGGACCGATTGTAATGAGGATATTGTATGAAGTGTTAAAAGATTTGGAAACAATGTATAATGGAGAATGTAAAAATGGAGTTGTAACACCTTTCTATTGAAATAAAAGCCGAAACACAATCTCGTCTCTACCGTGGGATTCATTTAACGTGGGGCTGGCTGTGGGCCGGATCGCCTTTGCCGGTGTTATATCTCCCCAGAGTGTTGCGTTTGAAGTTCGACGCCATAATATAACTGGCAATTTCGTATCTACGCAAAAAGATTCGTTTATTTCAATAGCATGTATTACTACTAGTTTAAGATTATGATGCTTAAATATAAAAAGGTGACGTGAGTGAGAAAATTGAGGACGTTAATGTTAACGTATCTAGTGTCCAGATGACCACTGTGGCAGTCTACTGTCCTGTACTTAAACAACCAATACTTTTAATGCACTCCATCGTTACAATGAAACATACATTACACTATAAAATATCATGAACAACCAAGAAGTGAGTGACGCATTTTATACAGCTCAATATACATATGTTACAACAGAAGAATCTAAGAATAATGATTACACATATTTATACTCCTATATATTTTACTGCAACCTGTACAGCCACATTTACTTAGATGATAGTACAGTTATCATTTAAGAATGAAACAATATACTTCTAATTCTAATGCCATTACGAGCGATGAAATTATCAAACAAATACTGGAAAAAAATGTTAATATATGTTGCAAATACTAATTAGGTTAATAAGGTACGCTGTGTGTCAGCCTATTCAGGCGAACAAACGGTATCTATTACGCTACATATTAATATCTGCGATAATCCTATTTGAGGCTGGTTATATTAATAATATCTTAAGCTCCTAACAGATGGGCCGATGTATATGAAGATTATATTTGTGAAATAGTTCATCAAATGGTTTTCTCAACATAGGTTAATGAACAAGTTGTCTCCATTGGCGCCGAATGCGCGGCCGGAGGACATGTAAGTGGCCTTGCATCCACTTCGGCTTCGGCTTCGGAAACGCTTGGCCACCCTAGCGACATCTAGAGCAGAGCACTGACGAAAGTGATGCCTGCTCTTGAAATTCATTTCAATTTCAATGTTGATACCTCCACTGAATTAATTAATTCGTACATAAATTCGTATTTATTTTTAATTTTTCATTTTAATTTCAAACTGTTTATAAAGATAAAACGCTTTGGTTTATTATAATTTTTGTAGTTTTATCAAAATTACCATCGTTGCTAAATCAGCAAAGCTTCGCCATTTTTCCGACCGTATACAACGAAAACAAATTAAAGAAAACAATCCTAGAAGTCCTAATTAAGTTGTCAGTGAGAGATACCAAAATTGAAATTGGCTACAAATTAATTTCAAGGGTAATGGTATTATGATGACGAATTACTAGGGACGGCTTTTGAATTTCAATCATGTTTCAGGGACCATTCGAATCTCCAAAATTAAATTTTAGTTTCTCGCATTTAGTCCACGGTTAAAATTAGTACAGTCTCCATGTTCATGTTTTGCAAAACTCGAAAGCCGCACCAGGGATCGTACACGTCACACGAGCTCTGCGTCTATTAATTGCATAGTTAATCCATAGTAATTGAAAGTATCTAGATGTCACGTCCCCGCACCGCTGGACCACAGTCGCAACCGTGACACGCCCCGTCACGAGTGTCAAGACACTTAGTGAAGGCTGAACTAGGCTCTCTTTATTTACTGTGCATGTTCCTTTTATTTTTGTGAAGTCTCTTCAGAGCTTTCGATCGAGGAGTTGAGAGCTAGTAGAATAAAATTCTGCGAAATGTTTTTTGTTTGACTTTATTCTCTTATTCGAGGATTTTAGTCTATAAAACAGTACGACCGAGCACCACGTTAAGCTGCGCCGAGATTGAATACGCGAGAGTTGTATCCTACGAAGCTCTCGGCTCCGTCACCTCGTGATAGGGTCTTCACCTCAACGCTACACAAGTACTGTCGTGTAACACTCCATCCCTTTATAGGCGACCGATCGTTGTGCCGAGCTCAAGCTCCCACAATACCATGCAGGACTCTCAAATGCCAGACTCTGACAAACGCGGCCATAAATGGAGACACGTTCAAGCGGTCATGGC
Source organism: Choranthus vitellius (assembly GCA_018251395.1). NCBI lineage: Eukaryota > Metazoa > Arthropoda > Insecta > Lepidoptera > Hesperiidae > Choranthus > Choranthus vitellius. Next base: position 4,177 of record DWOZ01000317.1, read on the forward strand.
ATACTACCAGGCTCTCAGGAAAATAAAGAGGTTGGCCCGACAACGGTAACGCCGCATCGTTATCTCACTTGTTTATTACTATCTATCTCGTTGTTTGTTTCCGATGTGTTACCTTCGTCTGTGTATAGGATGGTTACTCAATCAATATTGTGTGTTTTCTTGTGAATATTGTGTCTATACATTCGTTTATCTTCAGACAGTTTTCTGTTTCCTTCACTCGGGCTGTCGGTCTATTAATGTTTGTTATTATTTAATTGCATCTGAATGACGTTCGATAGAGTTAACATAACCCTAGAGGAGACTTTAGATGCAGTCTTAGATCTTAGTTTTAGACGTGATTTCATAGAAATGACTCTCATCCTTTAACTTCATAGGCATATACTTTTTATTAGTTTTGTTCTACTCGTGAATGTATGATGTTGCGATGCCGCATGTCGACAGGTAGATTTTTGTTTGCACGTCTCTTAAGATTTATCTTAAAGTTCACTTTTTAACTATGTCAAGGCCATAGCGTTGATGAATTAGCTATTTCAATAAGTATTATTAAAAAATGCAACACTCATCTTTAACTTAACGACATTTTATAATTTTCAAGTAACTAAAATGAATAATATTTCCTGGAAACATTTCTTCTTAATAAACAAGTTTGCTAAATGAAGTAACTGAGCTGCCTTTTAGATAACTTTCTTGTTCACCTAAAGCATGGCTGTTTCCGCTTACGACTGAAATAGTTTTATGTGGCGATGTGGTGGTTAATTGAAATATGTTAATTCAGAACGAAGTCGAATCAGAGATGGATGAAGTTGAGGACGACGGTGCAGCTCAGTTCTGCGATCCAGAAGAAACCTCCGCTGAAGAGAGAAGACTCCTTCTTGAAACGGTTCTCAACACGCCAAATACCGGAAACCCAGGAAACAGTGAGATTTACATCTATTTTAAAAACATGCTTCATACCTTTCCTTTGCCATTAGAGGCTGTTCCAGCCAAAGCTTTAGGAGATATCATGACACAAATTTTAAGGGAGGGGAGGGCAACTAGAAACTATTTTTATAACTTAAAAACTTGCGATTTCGGGAGAAATTTCTTAACCCCCACGTCGAATACCTCTCCATATCATATTTAATACCAAAATTAAATTTACAGCTCCAATTTTCAATTTGTTACGTCAATCAGCCACAGCGAAACTGAATGAACTTCACTGTCACTATCGGAAGTTCAAAAGATATTTTTGGAATATAACATTTTTATTTCCCATCCAGTATGTCATCACTATGATGCACCGGGCATGTTGATGGATCCAAATAGAGAGCGACGAGTGATACTTCTGATCGTATGAGTGAGATCATAAAATTAAATTCGCCCTCTCACGTGAAGCTCTGTTGACGCTTCTCTGAACTAGTTTTATTTTGATTTTTTTCAAGTGGATTCAAATCGAGTCTGGTATTATTAAAGAATTGGTCGAATACTTCAAATGTGTAGATCTGTGCTAAATTAAATTATGTAATTATGATTATGTTATCTTCTAAAATCATTTGCATCATTAAAGATCTTGAAAAACCATATTTATAGGTAGCGATACCACTTTGCGATATAAGGTTGTCATAATTACTAATAACTTCGAATTGGTCAATAAAATACTTATTTATTCGTATTATTCTGAGTTTATATGCCATCGCAGAAAACATTTGTGGCTGACATAAAATTCAGTTGTTATTTAAACCAGTTCTTTGTAACTCCTTTGATGCCGGTGTAATTCAAGTTTGAAAGAGTGATTATGGTTTCATCTCGGAAGTTACACAAAGCAATTTCTAACCGCTATCAATCGAGTTACTGGGGCGCAAGTGTCGGGTAAATGCCGGCTTACAATTAATAAACTTCTGATTTAACTCCTTCATTATTAAGTTTCCGTTACAATGTCACAAATGGCAACACACGATATAAGACGAGATCTAACGTTTAAATCTTGTTCTAATTACCATCGTATGGTATCACAAACCAATTATGATGTTGGCTTTCATAAAGATGGAGGAAATAATGAGCTTATGACGTATAGATATCCATCAAATAAAATCCATCGAAATTTCCATGTTTTCGGATTTCCTTCCGGCGAGCCGGACAAATTGTAAATCTCATCTTTTTAATCCCTTTGCTATTAGCGAACCAATTTCCGACGCCCGCGTATATTGAGCCTTACCAAACTTATCTTGACTGTCTAACAAGCCGGAGGTAAATTATAATGAAAGCTACTATAGAAAATGTAATTAACAAATTAATTGCTATAATACTTTAATAATTATTAATTAACAATGAACTCAGGTTGAAGATACAGGGTCGGAAGGCGCCACGGGCGAGCACCGGGCGGCCAACAGACAGCGGCGGCGGCGCGTGAGGGTGCCCCGTACTGTCGTCAACCCGGACGAGAACTTCTACTTCTACTGGCTCTGGATCATCACCATCTGCGTGCTCTACAACTTGTGGACGTTGATCGTACGACAAAGCTTCCCTGAGCTACAGGTGTGTTCATTCAATTTAATCACCGAAACTGCTATATAATTACGATGAGGATGAGTACCGGGCCAGTTTCGACTTCGACAACTGTTTTCAACAAATATTTTCTACACAATCATATAAATCACATGATGAGCCTTAAACACTAAGGGCATCGCGTTCACCTATACGCTAATCCTAAAGAAACACAACGAAACAACGAAAATATAAACACAATATGCTATCAATAATTTTATTCCTTTAAACATCTAAGATGAAGTGGACACGGATAATTATACGGTCGGCTAATCCGTTGGTTTTGTTCAACTAATCAATAGAGTAATTAGCGTTTCGCAGTTAACCTCCAGTTCCCGTCGGAGATTGAGTAAAAGTTTCATTAAAAGTTTCGTAAATCGCTGCGCAGTTCCGTACCTTGACGACTCTTCCAATCAAGTACTATTTTTTAGCCCGACGTCATTACTATTCTGAATAAATGAAGCTGATCAAGCTTCATTCACCGAGTTCAGTTTTAGATTAAGATGACAATCTGCGATTGCCGACTCCAGAGTACAAGCACCCCTCGGGTTTCACGTCAAAAGTTAAACTTTCTAAACTTTGCTCAGCTAGAGCCGCTCCCGACCGTTCACGCAATATCACGCTGTATTGGACGAGATAATGACACCTAGTATTTGTTGAGACCATGCCGAAGGTACCGTACAGAGTCCCTTTGATGGCGTATGGAATCATTTCTACAGCAATTTTCTTTGTAATTCGTGTTTTATTACTACTACCTGATCGATATACGTTGAAAGGTGAACTATCTAAATATGTAAAATAACTAAGTGCCAAACATTAGGACCAAGATGGTTAAACTTGACGCACTCGAGAATATACTTTCTGGACCTCTCGTCCAGGGAATAGATGTATTCAGAAATAGGTTTGCACATACATGTGTTCATATTGCTATAGGTTTAGGCGGATAGTATGACGCTTTGTCTTATAGGATCGTAACTTCAATTAGTTTCCAAGCCGCTTCTCCGTGAGGCTTGGAGATTGGAGCTTGGAGCCATCAACCGAGCATAGTATTGTTACTTCTAGTACCATTGTCTCACAAACGCTTTTGTCGCGGAACTTTATCACGAAATTTAAGTCTTAGGCACCTACTAATTACTGACCTTCCTTTTTCATTCATTCATTTTCGTATTCTATTCCAATCGTCCGAAAATTGAATTAAGCTTAAATAAACTTTTTAAAGGAATTAAATAAGTTGTTCAATTAGTCACTTTCGTTTCTGTCGCCTCAGTTTATGACTGTGGAACGAGGGATCTGACTCGGTGCCACTCAGCGTCGGTTGACCCATCTGCTTTTTCATAAGTACTTAAAGTCTAAGTCAGAATATTTTATTTTATCATAGGAACATCGAGGTCACTTAATGAAAGTCAGAAGATTACATACACAATATTCTTATTTTCTTATTAAGATACCTTTAAATTGGTTACGGATTTAAAATCCATAACCAATCCCGCGGTATTTCCTAAAGTCTCCGTAGACAACGGTTTGTAAAACAATCAGAGAGTAAAGACGATGCAACGTCAGTCAAAACAGTTCTTTGCTTCATTTACAATATTCTCATACGCAAGTACATTGTATTAAGTGTTCTCCAGCAATTATGCATGGTTCCATAATATTTTTCCGACATGTTTGTGTTTTTGCGTGAGCAAAGTATTCCATACAGAATGTTGAATTATTCAGATGCTATGATGCTAATAGTATTGTTATTGCCAATAACATAGTAAGCTACTTTTTATGTTCTAAGCAGGCAACTGGGGGAACAAGGTCCTGATGGTAAGTGACCGCCGCCCAGGGCCATTATTGACACCACATGGCTTTGCCGGCAAGCAAAAACGAATATCGCGGGATTTTGGGGTAGAAATATCGTATAAACCATTTTAACGAAAATTAGTTATGAATGCATTCTCATTCAGAATTTTTCCATTATTTGGTCTATGTGACGCTTTCAAATTCACAAAAACAATGTTTGAACCAACCAAAAATATATTTAATAACGACTTAAATCTAGTTACGACTTAATAAAATGTAATAACTTATATTGTTATGGGGTGGAAAAACCATTTTACAAAAAAATTGGTCGTAAATCCACCCTAAATTGTATTCAAAGATACTGACAATAAAATAAGGTTTTCCATAGCAAACAGTATAAAAAAACCAATCTCACTTAATAGGGTCAATATACCTTTAAGAATGAAGAAAATATTAACAAAAATGTTTTTTGCTTGATTTTGCTCATCCTGAAAAGTAGGGTCTATGGCTTTTATGACCTTTGTACCTCAAGGAAGCTTGACTACATATATTAATTCCGCCTACTGAACTCCGATAGAGATTTCCAGAATAATCAGAATAGTGCTGTCGTAAATGTGCGAGGGTGAAACACGCCTAGATCCATTGTCGTGTGCTGTGGCCGCATTCAATTTATTCATGATGTACCGGTTCCGTAATACAGATAGGACAGCAACGCCGCGATATCGGTACCGATACCGATACCGGGAGATGTAATCGATGTGCTGTAAATCTCTTCAGGTTGTTCCCGATTTGTCCGTCGGCATCGGAGCTTATTACTACGACGCCTGATAGCATCATAATCGAACAGCGTCTCTTATCGATATTTATTCTAATTTTATGTTATCGAATTCCTTCATTCGAAATTATTGAATAGCGATATCAAAATATATTTCATTTTTAGGAAAACGTATTGGACAGTAGTACTATGACTGTAACCTCTAATAACTCATTGCTAAGAACTAGTCTCTGACATAACAGACGAACTCCACAATATCCTTAACAACGTTGTTCCAATGTATGAGAATTTAGCGGTTTATTTCATGTTCAATTCACTTTTTATGTACACTAAGCAATACATGTCATTAGTTATATATATTACATTCGTTTCTTGTTCGTCTTCTTCTCATACTCAAACCTAAATATTCCGTGTGCTCGTCAATTAATCACGTGTCATACATTCGCGTTCGAGCGTGTATGGCGTTAAAGACATATATATGACGTAAGGTGGACATGGACAAGGGGTATGGCTAATAGCACATGGCGTACAGCGTTAGATGGAAGGTATATGGCGTAAGGCGTAACGAGAACGGCATTCAGCGCTGGCGTGTGTTTTATTATGGAACCTTCCATACCCTTCTCAAGACGCAGCGCAAAGTAAACAGAGCGGGTGAAATTAAGGAATCCTCGGGGAGCGAGTTGGCCGGTCCATTTATAGATCGCTATCAGAGCTTTCCAATTCGACCCCACGTGTTTTATTGGCGGCGCCACACGAGATACGTCCTGCGTCTCCAGCCAGGTGTGTCACGTTGGCGCTCGCACTGCCCCTACATTCACTTCTATTGTATTTGTGTCATTACTTTCAAGCGCGTGACGCATTGTAGCGGTACTTATATGATTGGCAAGTCCCCCCCCCCCTTCGTATAATGTCCACTACATGAAACGCAGTATTGAACATATTGTATTTAACCAAATTTAATATTGATGACTATATGTTTCATTATTTTTGAAGTGAAACTTCTTTAGGCGCATGAGGGTAAAATTTTTACAGATGAAACGTCACGCC
>DWOZ01000318.1:0-10296 GCA_018251395.1 Choranthus vitellius
TGTACTACGCGATCATAGTCGCGGGAAAACGGTAATTTAAAATATTTTTAACATTATGTAAACTCGACAGGACCAAGTCTTCTTTCGTGAACGCCTAATGAAAATTACAACACGGAGGTACGTGCGCAAATCGCTTGGGCTGTTTTGTATTTGCATAGATTATTATATTGACAATTTTTTTCTTTAATCCTCACAGTTAAAATGTTCAGGTGACACCAATATTATACCTTATATTATCAGTTACACTATATTGATTTTCCTATAATAATAATTATTTTTATTACTCTCAGTATCAATCCTTATAAGATAATTGTAATTATTGATTTCTTCCTGTAAACTTTTTAGTTTAGCCTAACACATTTTTGGCCTTATACTCAGCTTGGATCTGCTCTCATAATTGAAGAGATCTATAGCATACTCCACTTTGTGCCTCTGGTACGATATAGGGTGGTGGTAGTGGTCAATCCACGTATTGGACATTTTAAACGTACCGTCGGACGTTTTTAACGGTAACTACAACCGGTTTCATTTGCCGTTCAAAGCACGGGAGTGCCCATGATTTTTTTATCGTGATCACTGATTTTATTTCCAAAACCGCGGTTGCTCAACTGCCCAATCGCTTAAAATCGACACAAGGCTATGAACAATCATATAATTAACTTAATATATAATCTTTGGTAGATTGCTTATAATCTGCTTATACGCATTAAGCAAGCAAAGTAAGTACTCGCGTGCGTACGTAAATCTTCACAACAGGCTTAAATTATTGGCTATAATATACCTATACCTACAAATATACTTGTATTTCTTCGTGATTATATAATTTATGGATACCTAAAAATGAACTTTGAAGCTGTCTTAAAAATATTTTTTTTTTCATTAAAATATTTAATTTTACAAAACTGTTACTTTAGTTATATATTTATTGGTATTAATAATTAGTTTATTTTATATATTATATACTAAGCATCGTACATTATTATATTTCTAATATTTTCGCCAGTTTCAGTCATAAAAGTTTTTTAAGTGTACACTTTAACTGCTAACAAAAAAAGCCTTTTGCAAATTGATATTTATTAAACTACAAGTTACCCTGGTCCCATTTTTATCTTAAATCTATGCCACATTATTCACTGCCTGCCTAACGCTTTCAAGCTATTTGCGCCCCTATTTACCAAAAATAATAATTGTATTTAATAGTAAACACTACCCTGTGACTATTAAATATAATTATTATTTTCCTAATAGTACAAACACCACAATATAGTTAAGGTTTAATGCACAATATTTACATTATTATAAGTCTTAATGATATAAATGCTTTGTTCGAAGCGTTAAATACGAAGCATGAAATATGTTTTTGTCACATCATAATTGATTGTCTTTGTAAAGAATTCAAAGGGGTATCGACATCATCCCAAAATTTCTATTGTTATCGTTATTTGAATAATTGTTCAATGTTCGAACTACCAATTTATTTCAAAGTGACGAATTTAAACGAATAAAATACTGAGAAAAAATATATTTCAAAAATGTGACTAACGTATTAAAAGAAAATTGCAATAAAACAATTACTATTTTCTTTTTCAGATGACAGGGCTCCTGAAGAAACATCGGCTACAAAGTGTACTATGAAACGAGGTGAATAGTACAAAACTGTACTAACCTTACAAAGGATTTTTGCTAGATACGTGGTTATAAAGCTTTTTTGCTTTAAAATGGTCGTGAAGTAGGCTAAGCTAAAGACGATCGATGACAAACAAGGCTCGAGGAGCAAACGTTTTTATAATGTGTTGTGAAATAAAAAAAATATATTGCAAGTTTTGTCGTGACAACTTATATTTTCTATTTCTAAATGTTGTAGAGTGATGAATATGATTCTTTGCTCGCTAGATGTTATGAATCATTAGTGTGACTGATTGCAATTTTGTCATTTTTTCTTTCAATTATATTTTTTTTTATGTAAATGATAATATGATTTTTTTCAACTCTTAAATTGAATACTATGAAAAAATGAGATTGTTTATTTATTTTGTTGAACATTTTGTATAAAATAGTGTCCGTATTCTTTATTTTTTTGGAGTGAAATATAATGCGAATAATTAATAATTATCAAAACGTCCATACAATTTGACCTGTGCATCCGTGTGTGCTTGTGTGTTCAAAGTTAGTATTTTGAAATACGAATATGCATTTAAATAATTAATAATTTTAAAAATGTTTTGGTAATAATATTGCTCAAATCTACGGATTTTAACGATGTTTGTAATAGAGAATATTGTCACGAGAAACGAATTCTATTGCTAGAATTATGATGAAAGAATTTTATCTCCTAAAGTATGATTTTAATACGCTGGTATGCTAAAGGTGTCAAATTTGCACGCGTGCTAACTACCTTATAAATATATTAAATAAAAATAAATGTAAACTATGGTAACTGCAAAAAGCAAGCTGTTTACAAAATAAAAAAAAAGAATTATTATATTTATTATTAGCTAAAGCAGCAATAGTTTATAATCGCATTTGGAAATAGGTAAAATTATATAATATATATAGAACAACAATATATACAAAATATTTAGGAAGGACATAATTATATAAATTAAATGAAATCAAATATTCATCAGTACAAGCCGTGATATCATTTTAAATAGTGACATTAGTTTATCATAACATAAGTTGGCATTTACTTATTTTAAATTCCCAAGATAGTTTTTTTTATTTCGTATCATAATGTTTACTAAGGAAAAAAGTTAATCTATAAAAACGTTGAAATTACCAGCATGTAACAAATATCTATGAGGATTGTAAATTCTTTAACTATTAAATGGAACCATCCCTAAATATAATAGAAACTGTTAACAGAAAGAATGAACGGATTTACGAAACTGTGGAGATATGAGAAAAATAAATTAATGTATATGCTTCTACCAAGATGCCATAGACCTTATTGTAGTGTAGAAGATCCATGCCATGATTGATGTGACCTTAACCTAAGTAAAATCCTATCACGAGCACTGAATAAGTCCATCGTCTACTATTAAGGCTAGCTGTAAGACCACGCGAGCATTGAAATCACATTAAAACAAATCGTCCCTGCCATACCGATGTACTCGGTATCGATCTTCCGTCCCGTGCCTAAACTTTTTAAAAATTCATCGATACGATACTCAATGTCCGTTGCGTTCCGATCCGACTGACATCACTATGAAACCGAAAATAGAAAACGTTCAATAATCTAGTTCAGTTAAAATGTCATGACCCAAGCACACTTGCTTTTTGACTAAATTTGTGAGTCCTAAGTCAACGCGGTGACTTCGCGATTTCATAATAGAATTTTATCTTTATTTCTTCTCATCCGCCCGTTTGCAGCTTATAACACAATTTAAAAGAAACACATTTATGTGTGTTTAAAATGCTGATACTAAGGCTAACATTAAAAAAGCGGTCCATCTGGCTGACAATGTGCTAGAATAATTAAAAGACTTATTCTTAACCTTTTAAAAATATTTTTATTTTCATTAATGGCATTACAAAAATATAGCAATAATTATTTAGGTAATAGGAATATTTACCTTGCCATAAAGCATCAAAATACTTAATTGTTAAATTGTGTTAACTCAATATGTTCAGCATTAAGAAATGTAGATTGTCCCAAGTAATTTGCTATATTTGTCTTGGGTTTGTCATAAGTAACTAGACAGAAGCCTGAGTTTAACCTTTTATTTGCCCCTATTGTGCACAGGTTTCTCCTCTTAACTAAGAAGGTATAGCTACCCAATGCAGTTATTGATTTTTCTTAGCTTATTTTTTTATATTATTTCAGGTGATAATTGTATTAAGCATTACTGATGTAACACCTACAAAACTACAATATATGCGTAGTAAAATTATTAATGCTTTTAATCCCTTCAAAAATTAAATACCAAATTAAAATTAATTTAATCTTTTTAACTGATGACCTAAAACCCGAAAGATACGAACATAAAATGTTAAGATCACATGGTACATTTTAAAGCACATTAATGATTTTTTTTTTTCATTTTATTAATTTACACTAGGTTATGAACTTATTATACTTACATATAATTTTATGATCAAACTGTTATAAGTAAATGTATACTGTAAATTATCTTGAAACGATAATAACTGAAATCGCTAATAATGTAGTGTCAGAGAACTTGTGTGAAATTATACGCACCAAAGTCTGCATACAAACCACATCTTATCTTGCTTGGTCATCATAATATATCTCACTTAAATCATCGGTATTATAACCACCATTTTGGTAATACAGCATTGTGAAATTTTTAACGAAACTTTCATATAACCGAATTCTTCATACTATACAGGAAATAATCGATTGAGAAACTTACCATTACTTGCAATTTGAGAATGAATAGTATAAAAATCATTTTTTTTTGTTACTTACACTTAAATAATGATATTTCTTTTACAGAATAAATTTATAGCAAGTACTCGTTGTCGAATATTTTTTTCTTGACATTTATGGATAAAGAAAAGGCTTGTGAATATTGCTATTCTAGGATTAACTTAAAGGCATTGCGAAAAAAAAATGTATTTTCCATTTATTTTCTAATATTTATTGCAATTTAACGACAAAATTTTATGTGCACGTTCTTCTGAATTAACGGATACATCGTTTTTCTTTGGATTATTATAGATAACATAACACACATTAAGATAAATTATTTTAAATTAATTATTCAAAGTTACTACAACATTTTATTTTACAATAAAATACTAACTCGGTGCACATGAAAATTTTAACGTTAACAAAATGTATGCAATGTTTGGTATAATAGTTAGAACTTTTGAAAAGTTTTATTGAAATTGAATGAATAAAACTATTTTTACGTGTTCTATTTAAAAATCATTTAACTTCATCTTTACATGGAAGGTTTATTTACAAGAGCTATTAAAATAGTGATCATTATGACGTTAGAAGTGATTAAATTCATTATTTATGAAATAAATATATAAGTTAAGATCGCTTAGACTGTGAAAAGTAAGAAAATTAGATATTCCAGATGACCCACGCACACATTAAACTAGATGTAATATTTGGAAAATTAATAATATTAATAAGAATATATCATTTCATAATAATTCATTTAAGTAAAAATACATTAATTATAGTGTCATTTAACATATTGATTTAAAAAAGACTTCATGTTACGAAATGCCTGATAAAATTATTAATTAATATTTCAAATGTATTTACAGACTTTTTGAGACATGTAAGTTACGCCCTTTTTATTTGAATTTAATTTTTATATAGTTTGTGATTAAATGTGCGAAAATTGCTTATAGTCGTGTGAAGAACAAGTTTTTATACATTGCTTATATTAATGTTACGTGTATAATGACGAAGTATATTTTGTTATAAAATGCACAACATAATGCATTTGCTGCACTGAGATAATTAATGATAAAAGTAATATAGATTATTACGAAAAGCAATTGGTCAATAATATCACGTTGTAATTTATGTCAAATTAATTTTAGATGTTTTTTTTAATCTTATTAAATTGCTTTTGGTTGTGTATGTTGATCAGCAATTTACGTTAGTTACATAAGATGGAATAAAAACTAGAAAAACTTAATATTATGTACAACTCCTAAGGTTTAGTCTTATATATTGTTTTATTACTGTATATACCAATTATACGTATACTTGATTGTATAATTTGCTTTTATAATTATAATAAAGTTTTCAATATGTGCTTAATTGTGATAAATTGGTATGATAATATTGTAAATAATAATAATATATATTTATCAAGTTAAGATAAAAGAGTAAATAGATATATTACAAATTACATAGAAATATCCTTTAACGTATATTGATGTACGCATTATTATGCTTCCCATATTTTTGTAAGTATATATTGCTTATTTATTATAATCAGTTTAATTTATTTTAACTTCGACAAAGATTAATAAAATTATATTAGTTTATACATAGTTCGTGAAGACTATGGTTATTATGGTAATTATTTAATAATATTATTTCAATAAGTAGATTCAGTGGTAAAATCTGTCTTAAGATAATAATTATATTTCACAAGTTGCACATGTCACTGCCATTTCTCTTTGATAACATATAATATTTATTTATTTACTCTTTTACCTAAAATATTGTATTTAACGCTTTAAACTTCTGTCCAAAGACTATCTACAACACAAAATAATTAATAATGCGTCTTTCGAACATTTTCAATATCTAATAGCTACACCAATTATTTTTGCAATTATAATATTTGAATATTATAAGTATCTTAATCAGCGTAATATTTTTTTATTAAATATTAAATGTATCTACTGCATTAATGCCATTTTGCGATTAAAAAACGAAAGATGAGGAGATAAATAAACTGTATTGTGTTTTACTTTTATATATATAGCTTCGAGAATAATGCAGTTGATTTAATTAATTACTAAATTAATTTTAAGATATAACTTAATTTACTACACGTGCCTAGTGTATTAACACCAACTATAGACAGATGATGCTAAATTTAAAGTGTATATAGATGGTAGAAGGGCACAAGCGATTTTACAATGGTTCATCAGTAATGAAAGAACCTGTCCTATGTATTAAGCTATCTCTGATATAAGAAAGGGCATTGATTCGAAGGTTTGCCGCTTTGGAAGAATAAAAGGCACAATGAGGTTAAGGATGAATAATCACTATAATTCTCTGATATTAATCTCATTCCTTATTTATACTTTGAAATGTACAACTTTGTCGGGTCTTATATTTATTTTGTTTATTCATGTCAGGGCTGGTTGCAAATACACTATATTTCAAATCACTGGCAACTGGCAAGTCCTTGAGTCAGTAAGAAATATAATATTACTCTATTAGTGCACCATACCGCTACTATAGGCCAACAAAACTCATTTTTAAAATCCAAAACTGCTTTTAAAACAGAGGAAACAATGTCGTATTTAATAATTATAATTCATAAATAGCTTAATACGTAGTTTTTTAATGTGTGCATTATTTCTTGCATTTAGTCGCAAATCGATCACAGAGAATGAGTTTTTTTAATAATATTTTTGATTTTACTGACTGTTATTTATTTTATTATTAATTACGGAAATTACAAGTCAGCGTATTAATCACGTTAAATAAGTTCCACGTAAATTATTTGTGAATCACAATAATTAATGTTTACAAAAATGGATAAAAAATAAATTAAAAATTAAGATTACAATGAAATTCGAAAATAGTATGTTTAAAATACAATAAAGTCCACTTAGAAATATTTTGTAACAAAAGGAGAAAAATTAACAGGAAGTACCTATATTTGTTGAGATTATTTTATAAATTACGTTATATAAGGAGCTGATGCACTAGGTATTATTATTTTTCATTCAAAAATATTTCACTAAAAGTTACAACTATTAAATATTTATGGGATCTTTTCAGTTATTTCAGTTTTCCTCTTTCGCAATAATTTAATAATATTTAAGTATTTTATTTTAAGTAAAAAGTTTAATTTTGTATAAATTATTAAATTCCTAATAATTAATTAATAAACAATTACTGATTATCTTATAAACATTATTAATTATGTACTTATCACATTGCTATATTATTAATTATAAACTAATTATGATTTTTGTTAAATCTCGCTTTAACATTTTAATGCGAAAAAGCACGTGTGTTTTACAAAATATTTTATTAAAATACGCTTTATATTGTTGATTAAATTTTGTATGGTGATGTCATTATTAAGATATATTAATTTAATTATTCCTACTGGGTATCTATTTTAATTTATTTAAACTGTTGCCTTATGATCGTTTTGTATATAAAGATATAACGGGTAAATTTAGTAGTGAAATAATAAAGTTTATTGGCTTCGAAGCTGTGTATTTATTTAAGAATATAACCCGACATATTTGTGTTATATTATATACAACTAACATACCTTTTACTTTTACTTCACAAATTACTTAAAATTTCAACCAAAAAAGTATTTCTTTTTACTTAAATTGAGTAAAAATCCGACGCAGAACAGAATCTTTATTCACTTTCCGAGCACCGACAACTGGCAGGTCCGCCTTCACCGCGATCCATATCGTCACTTGGGGTGGTCGCATGACCAGCGTTATTTACGATAAAAATAGTATCTTAAGGGAAGAAAATATTCATAATATGATGACGATAAAGTTCCCTTGGTTTCCAATTTCCATACGACATATTGTTTGTCATAAACTAATTTACGAGCAAATAAGAGCATTTTACACCCATTTTAGACGTATTTTGAATTATTTTATAAAAGGTTATTAGTGTACAATTTTACTAAATGAAGGATTCAATATAACATAATCTTTATAATTTAGGAACATTCAAACACACAATTAAAAAAACTTTATCCGGAAATTCCAATCTTACACAAGCTTGACCTTGAATACTCCACCAATATACACTGGAGCAGCGTGGTTCAGCATAGTCTAGGTATCCTCAGTGATAAGGAGAGACACATGCTCAATAGTGGGCCATAAATATATGACAATTTTATGATATTAAAGGAAATGTAACCAATTATTTCATTTATTCAAGTTGTAAATAATACAACTGAGATTATGAATAAAATTGTATTAAAACCATGCATCAAATATGGCGGAATCACGAAGGATATTGCCAAGGGGATGTCAGTATAAAATAGGTATATTGTTATTCAAATTTGTTCCTTGGCTACCAATCCAGCTGGCCCTTGTCCAATAACAGGCGCTATACCAGCAATGCCAACAGCTTTTAGTGGTCTGAAAAATAGAAATAATATAATGAGTAAACCAGCTTTATTACTTTTAGGACTTTGTAAATATAAGGTGCCAAACAACTCTGTAGTTTGGTATTTGCAAAGGAGTGATTCGTTTCCAGGCCAGAGCATTGACAGATAAATGTTTGTAGACCCAAATGAAAATATTTTTTTGACTAACAATTTCATTGTGCTGTTCAAGTCTGTAACACAGCAACTTGTGTAGGTATATCATGTGTACGGTGCCGGGTATACAGAAAGTAATTGACGGCTCGGTAATAATAGATTTTTAAATGCCATTACATGCTTCTGAGGGCACGCACAAGCGTTGGTCACGGTAGTTATTGAAAAGGACACATCGAAGCCGTTTAGGTGGCATTATAGAAAACCGTCACTTAATTGTATTTAAGTGGCGACATCTAGTAACGAGAATAAAAACGACTTACACTCGTGTAAACGTGCCTTTTAGACCAGTTTACATAGATGTCGCTACTGCGACTTCTTACTAGAAACAATATAAAAAAAGTTATCCGTATATATTATAGATGGCGGTAGTAGCAACTAAATAGTTCAAAGATATGATGGCAGATGGCGTTGAAACTGATAAAAAGTATGCTTACTTGAAACCAAGTTCTTCAGGTGGTACACCAAGTTTCGCTAACTTTGCCTCATATGTAGCCAATAGGTCATCATGAGCTTTTCTCAAACGCGCCGCTTCATACCGTAGATCTTCCACTTGTGTGTCTTTCAACTTTAGGAGGTCCTGTGAAGTATTTAACTGGTTAAAGTGAAATGAATATGTGGATCGAATTATTATTATTTAATAGCAGTATACCACTTATCGTGTTTTTTCAATTACGTGGGTTTCCTTGGAGAACCGTTTTTCATATAGTCAGTTTTTTTAGCTTTAAAAATCTTTCACCTACGCAACTGATCAATTTGTTTTTGTTAAAATAATCATTTTTAAGCTGAAAATGTTCTGAGTACTACTTTATAAAACTTAGGTATTGTAATTGTAATGTTGAAAAATACGGCCCCACATATTACTGAATTAAACGTACAATAAGGATGTTGCATAGAAAATTGTGACTTTGTCATCTCCTGGTGTGTTTACAAATTAAGTCTAGTTGAAAAAAAAAACGTAGTACTTATCACCTAATAGTTTGTATACTTTATATAAAACTGTTACTTATTTCGTTGTAATTTACAACTGCCAGACTCGTAGTTTAAAAAAAAAAGTGATAGGGAGGTGACAATGTTGTGATAGCCTAGTGGTTAAAGATTCGGCCTCCTACTCGGGGGGTTCGGGTTCGGATCCCAGGGTGGCGCACTTTTGAGTCACTCGCTATAACGGTGAAGGAAAACATCATGAGGAAAACTGCATGCCGGGGAGTTTGCAAAACTCAAAGGTGTGTGAAGTCTGTCAATCCGCACTTGGCCAGCGTGGCGGACTATGGTCTTAACCTTATCATTCAGAGAAGAGACCCGTGCTCAATAG
>DWOZ01000319.1:0-10296 GCA_018251395.1 Choranthus vitellius
ATATTTACAGCTAAGAAACAGCAGAGGCACGAGAAAATTCGAAAGATGACCGCTAGAGGTAATAAATTACATGAGCGGACCTGCTTAAAAATTTCGATTTAACTTTCGAACTAACTCCTCCACCAAACCGCATTGGGCCGGCCTGGTATTAAGCCTCATCAGTTATGAGGAGACTCGTGCTTTTAGATTGATGGATCGGGTACTAAACATCCATAATAGTTAGCTCAACTTTTCATACTTTGTTATAAATAATTTTCAACCAATGACTCATGACTAATTCTGAGCCCTTTGGAAATATCATTATGAATAATATGTTGCTTGTATTGTAAAGCCAAAATGTAATGGTTACACTTCAAAACCAATATATTGCAAACATTATTTCAAATATTATGCTAATTATCCTTCAAACAAAGTTCAAAGTCAGCATAATTATAGTGTCAATGTTATTACAAGTGCAAACATTTAGTATGCGACTCAACATAATGATTAGAAATTAAATGGTAAACATATTACAAGACACTGTATATTGTCTATCATAACTTCATTATACTCCTAGTTCTTTCTTAGATCAATGTCTAGGTCAGGTGTTCATATCTATATCAGTAACAATGTTGTGGTAAGAGTGGTCAGGATAAGGCTTTTGTAAAGTGATAACATATGCAGCTATATTTATCCTATTATATATTATTTTTCATTATATTAATAATAATCCTGTTGAAACATGTCTAAATCTAGTTATGGAGTATATAGATATGAAATACAATTTCTCTGTATAAAAAATGTCCATTGAAATGTGTTAAATAGGTGGTGTTACAATAGTTCAATTTTTAAGAACTTAATAGAGTCATTTTTTATTTCACTTCTCAATCAAGACCCACTCTTTTATTTTACAGCCACTCTTTTTTTTACCACCTTCGTAGGACACTGATCATAGCCATATTTTATACAAGATGTTTTTATTTCATAACAATTGACACATCAAAATAACAATATTCACAAGAAAATAAGTGATAAAAGTTAAGATACCGTCTAATTACTTCAGCAACATTTTGGACGATTTTTGAACTAGGTTATCTTAAGGACTGTACAAAAAACCTGTGATGCCAAATAATTTGCCGGTTCTTGTGTTGTGTCAAGCAAGTTAAATATACAATGCAACATTGCAAGTCAGTTTTGTGCTCAGTCTCTCAGCTAAAGATTACACTGAATAGTATTTCTCTTACCCAATGGGTTCCTTGTTTTTCACTGGTCTACGAACAGCCTCATTTACAGGACTTCTTTCATCTCTGATTCTCAAATTTCTCTCAATATCTGCAGCATGTGCACAGTGTGGAAAATACCTGTAATTGAAAATCATAAAAGAAAATTTTAATGTCCTACCATTTTACACAAGTTGTTTACATGCCTATATATTTACTCAATTATCAGAAAAAAAAATTGTAGGATGGTTTCAGTACAAATATAGTTTATGCAATTTGTGATTGAAAATTGAGTAGTAGTGGAGAATTAGATTACAAACATGGTGACACATTACAGAGTCTTGGAATTCTGGATCACAATTGTCTTACAACTTAATGTTTTTATGACCTTTTTTCCTTGATACATAAAATATTATCACTGTATTATGTACAATAGTTTAACTTACCTTCTATGTACTTGATTAGGTGTCCCAACGGATCCAAAATTTCTAAATGGTCCTAGTTCACCAGTGCACCAAGCACATCTCAGTCGCCCTTCTCCAAGGTGATAAAATCCAGCACTTGACAGAGCTTCACGTGAGACTGACTCGTCCTGTAATATCAGCAACAGTTTGTCAAATCCCAATGTAAATTACCTTATTCTTAAGTTTAGTACATTATCAGAGATGGTTATATTAAATATTATTCAGAAAATAGTAAGAACTTTTGTAATTTACATATTTCCACAATGTAAAATAGATTATAGTCCTAGGAGATAGTTGGTGCGACACAGAGGTTGAAATGTTGATTTAATTATAAGTTATATGAACTCCATGTCCCTGAGTATCCATTCTATAAATCAAGTAATACAAAAGAAGTACCATGATACATGATGTAATTTCTTCATAAAATTAAATGATGTAATTATACCATTTTGTCACATAGATAAGTTAAGCATTTCACAGACTTAACAAAAAAAGATGTAAAATGGTTTTAAATAACTGAATACACTAAGAGTTGATTCTATTTAAGTATAGCAGTAAAGAAACATCAGCTTCTTACCTCCCAGTTAGAGAACGACAAGAACCTCAATGCATCACTTTTGAACATTTCGTCTTCTTCAGCTGATCTATTTGCGTCTTGATTAGAATCATTTCGACGCCTAGGCGAAGTCGAATTAACGCTAGAGGTAGCTGGAGATTCAATTGTCATCGCGATGTTTCCTGATAGTAGGGGATTCACCACAAACGAACAGTTAGGATCTAATCTTCGATGACGCCACATCACCTGATCTCCATAGTTCCAGTCAGATATTTTTCCACCACAACTAAAACACTGCACCTCGGTTCCTTGACCAGTGTAGAAAAACCCGCCCTTCGCAAGTCTCGTAAAGCTAACTGGGGCTGACGCAGGCCAGTTTGAAAAAGTATTTAACCTATTAGATTCTTGGTTCATTTTCGTAGTTATAAAGAGGAACTCAACATACGTACAAAGAAGTATTTATAACTTATCTAATTACCTAATACTAACAATGTAAAGTTATTTTCTTATATCAAATCAATATTGCAAATATTTGGTGTGTTAGTTTAGAAATCAAAAACGACATTGACTGTTAATACAATTGACATCATACTCATAGTGACATATCTTAACGACAGGATGTCAAAAGGAAATAGTAGATAGTTAAACTACTATAGACTATCTGATGTGTAATTAAACGTAGCAAAATTCTCTTAAACTTCTTTTACTCCTCAGGAAAGTCAGACGTTCGCATACAACGCAGTATTATGATGCATAAAAGCGCAATACATCGCGAAGAAATCAGTAACTTCGCAGTTTGATCTAGAAGTAAGCGCACCGTGCGTGCGCGAGCTTTAAATGTAATATAAATAGCCGTAAAATTCTCACTAAAATGGGAGCTTTAATACCTAGCGATCATTGCATTATACTCATATGATTTGTCACATGTCCATCTTTTCTTTATCCTTTCTCGTCCCCTTACAATTATTCTTTCTGAAAAAAAGATCAGCTTTAGAGCAACAACCACGTAACCTTGGTTGGTTGGCCGATTTTCGAACCATACCAGCAGTCGTAGCAACCTTTGATTTATAAGCTGTTATCATCAACTGTCAACTTGACAACAGTAATTTTAGTTTACAAAAAAAATCTTTGCAACGGATATGCTAGGTTGAAGCTGCTCCCTAACATTATTTAATATGTTTTTAATTGTATGTATGTCTGTAATTGCTGTTTTGTGTATTCTATTTGCTGTTATACACCTTAGTTTAGATAAGAGAGTGGTTTATAGAGATTTGAAAGGTAAACATGTTGTTATTACTGGAGGTTCGAGCGGTATCGGTAAAGCGGCGGCTGCTGAAGCCGTTAGATTAGGAGCACACGTCACGATCATAGGTAGAGATGTACAAAAGTTATCTACTACTGTAAAAGAATTAACAGATCTTCGGTCAATTGAACTAAACCAAAAAGTCCAGTATGCTGCTCTAGATGTTACTTCTGATTATCAAACTATAGAAAAACATCTTTCCGCATTGGAAAGTGATGTCGGGCCGATATTCATGTTAATAGCTTGTGCTGGTCAATGCATATGTGGTCAATTTGAATCAATGAAACCTGAAGAAATAAAACAGATGATTGATTTGAACTACTTTGGAACTGCTTACCCTACAAGATATGTTTTGCCTGGAATGAAAGAACGCAATGAAGGAATCATTGTGTTTGTCTCTACAGAAGCAGCTCTGATCGGTAATATTGATAACACACTTTTTTTACAGTACAAAACTTGTCAAATTGAATAAGAAAGTAATATTATGTTGTGATTGTTAATATAACATATTTGTAGGCATTTATGGCTATGGTGCTTATGGAGCTGCGAAGTGGGCAGTGCGAGGATTAGCAGAGTCAGTCCTTATGGAACTTGTGGGTACAAATGTAAGATTGACCCTAGCTTTTCCAGCTGATACAGATACACCAGGCTTTGCCAATGAAGAGCTTACTAAACCTAAAGAAACAAAACTTATTTCTGGCTCTGGGGGATTACAATCACCTGAAGATGTTGGGAAAAAAATGATTTGGGATGCGCTGGTGAGTGTGTGTTGCCATGTGTAGATATGAACTATGAAATGTATGTTAATGTGAATGAAAATGTTTGTATGTTATGTCAGTAAGAAAAATATTCCAATCATATTTTTATTATTATATTTGTAGTATGGTCTCTTAAGCCCATATAAGTTTTACTTTGTTGGGCGATAAGTCTTATCATGTTTTATATTTTATTTCAGAATGGAAAAACATATTCTGTTTATGGAGCCAGTGGAACAATGCTATCAACACTTTTTTGTGGTTCCATTGAGAGTGTTCAACAAGTTATATCACAAGTATTATTTATGGGCATTCTTAGAACAATTACTGTAGGAGTTTTATTATCATTTCACAAAATTGTGCGAGACGGGATTAGGGAAAAGAAAAATTGTGAGGTTAAAAAAGATAATTAATATTTTTATCTCATATAACACCAAAGTGAGCCATTTACATTGATATACATAGATACATAAAAGTTTTTCCTTTACGTCTGTACAATTCAGGCAGTCTGTATAATTTAGTATTCTATAGATGTTAAAGACTTCAGTAATGTGAAATAAAATTATCTTTTTGGATGGATTTGTCATAAACATAACTACTTGTATACAAATAATGTACATGTAAGGTAATAAATATGGGTTAACGATCACTCATATAAAGATAAGAATGTATTAATAATTAAGTTATTATTATAATAAAATAAGGTATAACACATAAACCAAATAATAACAAAATATTATCTTCAGTCCACAGCAAATATAACTATATTCTAGTCTAGTCTAGACTAACTAGTCATCCTCCTCTAACGCAAGTCATCCTCCTCTAACGCAAGTCATCCTCCTCTAACGCAAGTCATCCTCCTCTAACGCAAATTTTTTTGGTAGCGAAGTGTATGTCTTGGTTATAAAACTTAAGATGGACTTGTGTGATTCACTGAAGTAAATTCTGGGGGTTGTGGGCTGAAAACAATATCTGGAACATCCCGATGAACTGGTCAGGACTAAGTGGATTATCAGTCTCAGCATGCCCATTTTTCCCCCTAACAATGTAATTCTTAGACCCTATCTTGGCTCTGAATCAAATCTTTTCCCCATGTTAAATAATCTGTCAATTCCACACGACCATTCTGTTTCTTTTGCATTCAAATCACATTTATCATGAAGTACTTCAATGGCTTGTTTATATCATTTAACTTAAACAGCCCCTTCAACTGCTCCATTCGAAGATGGCTAAAAAGCTGCTGAAAACTTTTTCCATTATTAGTCAAAAAATCTCTGTATTTCTGGGTTGGGAAAGGATCCATTGGTTTATCGCTTTTCGGATACCATCTCTTCGGCTTTTCTGCGCAAAACCTGAATCACGGCCATTGCTGTAGTTCTTTTTATGCGAAAAAGTTCTAACCAGTTAGTCGTAGAAGGTATAACGACCAGAAACGTCTTGCTGTTTAACGGACCTAAAAATCGATGTGCAATCTAATCCAATGTTCCGTGTAGTGCGACTACGGTTGTGGCGGAGCGTGTAACGGTGCAGCCCCCTCTATGGCGCACGACGCACAACTCTTACATGTGTTCCCAATGTCCGCATCTATGCCCGGCCACCAAACCACACTACGCGCTATTCTTTTAATTATGTCTATTCTCATATGACCTACGTGTAGCTCTTTAAGCAACATTTTTCTCAATATTTCCGGTATCACTATACGATTTCGACTCACGATGCATCCTATCTAGATAAAAATAATTCATTTTTCCTCACAAAGTACGGTTGTAATTCACTGTCTACGCATTTATTAGGCCAGCTCGGTTGTATCAATAAAAGTAAGTACTTTTTATTTAATTTCATTTTTAAATAGAAAAGTAGCTCTAGAGCTCTATCACAATCTCTATTCCACACAAATTTGACGTCTTTTTTTTAATACGGAGCAAGTATAGTGCTGATGGTGAGAACAAATTTTGCGGGCTAGATGTCAAACCAAAAAGTAATTTATTGTACATAAATGGTTTATACGAATTTATAGTGTATTTTTTTAAATCATCGAGTTCGAACCGATTATAATAAGCCTGAGATAAGTAAATTTATGAAAACATTTTCTCCTCCATATAAATTTGTTAGCAACTCGTTTACCCTAGGTAATGGAAAACGGCCTATATCTAGACATGGAAAGTAACCGTATTGAGCAATCTTTTTTCATTACCGGTATGATGAGAGTTGCCCAGTCCGATGTTACTGGTGTGACACTTCTATCTTTATCAGCCTATCCAGTTCATGTTCCACCTTCAGCGCATGTGCTAACGTACGAGCGCGCATAACCACTCGCAACCGAGATCCCACATTGCTCCATTAAATCTCCCGAGACCTTCGGCGAACACTTATCTAAATCTGAAACTAAATTCATCTGTGCCAAATAACTTGTTTTCTTTAGCTACTCTGTGACAATAAATGGGTTAATAAGCAGTTCGTTTAGCCACTCTCTACGTAACACTCTCTTTAAAATGCGATATGAGTCAAAATTTTTACAAACATCATTGTATTTCACTAAAGGTGAGAATTTTCCCAACGGCTCCACTACTTCACCCGTATAATAACTCAATTTAATGTTACTCTTGTCCAACTTAGAACTTAAAATGTCTCTCGTAACAGCTGTGACTATTTCAAGATATCGCACTGCCGTATCAATCTCTATCATTTAACTACAGTTATTAACATTTATATCCACTGTGTATGGAGAAAACTGTTTGAACTCGTCTAAATCTATTGAATAATTATTCAGCTCGCTGCTGTTTTCTTCGCTGTCTGAGCATTCCTCTTTGTATTCTATAACATTTTACAACTATTTATTACGTAAAACAGGACGCATTCTTTTAAGATGCCCTTATTGATGTAGATCCTGCGCAATATGTTCTAAATTTACAATTTTTTTAATAATGTTTTTGTCCGACTTTATATTGTTTATCAATATTATTGCGTCTCATGAAACCTGACGTTCTCACGCCAGTTATTCTCTTTAGTGTCAGCAACAACTCCTCTCTGTAAATCCTGATCTATATAGCTCGGCCCTTCTAGCGTTATTTTGAAGGCACCCGACTTATGCCCGCATATTCTTTCATAGCTGCACTCCTTTTTAAAATTCCCAGTCATCCTTGATACGGTTAAACGGCGTGATCGTTCCTATCGACATTTTGTTTTTCTTTTCTTTTGTCTCACCAAATCACATCAGCCTTACATCTCCCTTGTGTTTCCTGGTTCAAATCGTCGTCGCCACTTGATAAATATCGGTTGCTGATAACAGATTTAGTTCTTATTTTCATTGATTTACTGCAATAATCTTAGCCGTCTTATAAAAATTTGATTACAAATAAAAATATACGACATTTAGAAAATCCTGTCTTGGCCTTATGATTTAGCATTATGAAGTGAATGGAGGACAGTTACCTATTTAAAAAACATTGTTTACCCAATTCATAAGCTTTTTGAGTTAGGAGGAGTGCAAGTATTTTGTTGATAGCTCAGCTTAAATCCACGACCAACATACCCACTGTCGGTTCTGAACCATATGACTAGAGGGCCAGCACCAATATCTAAAACCAAAGATAAAACCAATTCAATCATTTTTAAAAAATTTCAAAATATATAAAATATTGTGTTATATATTGGGTACAAGTGTTATATTCAATTGATTCAAAATCATTGAAAATTTATTTTTATTACACGATTAAGGTGTAAGGTTTTTTTTGGCACAAAGTATATTTCTAAGCTGGTTGTATGTTAAAAGAGTCACCAAACTCAATTTGTTTTCCATTTTTATTACAAGCTTTTATTTAACTTGCAGTGTAGGTTAGTATATTTGATTGTTAAACGTCTGGGTCAAACTTTGCAAGCTTAATTCGGCTTCCTCTTACACTAAGGACCTGAAATTTTGATACTACTTCAGTACCGATGACAATGCATTTTTATGATAACTGTGACCTGATACTACGTTCAGGATTGGCTCCAGACAAGGGAACTCCTCAACGGTTAACAATACAGTTATGAATATTTTTTTGTTTCTTCGTATTAGAAGTTATAGCTTGTATTTTTAAATACTTTAATATTCCTTGTTTTAATAAAGACCTTTGATTATCTATATTCAATGTTTTTAATTGTTGTTGAAGTATTGCTTCGATTATATTTCTTATCATATTTGTTGTCTTTAGGTGGGTAATTATTAGCGTTAATTACTTACCTGCCAGTAGAAAGAAGTTTAGGTGCTTATTTATATAAAAAAAAATACTTAAACGATTCCTTTTTTTTCGGGTATCGTGATATTTAAATATAATGATTAAATACCAGTAACAGGAGCATCTAAAGAAAAATCTTCAAGAACTGATCCATCATTCAGACGTTCGCCACATAACCGAATTGCTGATATTAACAACCAGTCACTGGGACAGTTGTATATTTCCACTCCAGCCTGTTTCGGCGGTATAACTGGCAACCCATCTGCAACATTAAATTGGGGGGTTTTGTGAGATAAGAAACCCTATTAGAAGGATGAAACTTTTCTAGTCCGGAGGTTTGCGTCAGTCCTAAGTGATCAACTCATGTAAAGAAGTACCTGGACGGGTGACCCCTAGTGGTATAAATTTTCGACTGCTTCTGTATATTGCAGGACTCTTTAAGCCATCGGTTCCGTCTGTTATCGTTGAAGTTCTAGTAAAAATTGGTGGAGAAAGAGAAAATATCGGTAAAGAGTTTGGTAGAAATGTTAAGCTATGTCGGGATGTCTTACATGCTGCACTGGGTTTGGTCACTAACCCCTCCACCAGGCCCGGAGGAGCCACAGAGCAGCATGAAACAGCTTTTGCTCTCAGTTATGATAAGACGCCTGTGCCCAGTAGTGTAGTATTAATCGGTTGAGGCACAGAACTCCATTCTTCCCTAGGCCCTATTATTATGAAAATTACCAAATGTAGTAGTTGGTTAAATAAAAATACATCTTGGAGAATAAGATGTGCCGGGGGCACCTAATATCACATTAAGGTAACCTGTCGACAATAAGTCAATTGAAAACTTATAGTGAAAAATCCTTTACTAATATCATAAATGAGAAAATCTCTGTCTGTTACCTTTTCCTGCGTAAACTACTGAACCAATTTTTATGAAACTTGATACAGAAGTAGAATAGAATTAAAAAAATATAGGCTACTTATTTTGCAAAAATGACTAGGGGGTTGAAATAGGGGATGAAAGTTATTTATTACTGAAGATAAAGCATAACACTTTGTATTCATGCACTAGATGGTCTATGGGGAGTATACCACTCTGACGTAGTGGCAGGAAAAGCTAGAAGGTATATATTGGATAACAAATTGAGAAAATTCTTTAATCCATTAAATATTTTACCTGTGTCATAGTTAGGTATTTGGAGTTTTCCAGCATTATTGTAAGTAATGCTACACGACGTAGGAGACCTTTCTATGCACATTGCATAATTGAGGTTATTCTAAAACAAGATCTTTTTTGTAAGCTTTATTCGAACACCGAGTGGTTAGTAATTTATTTAGGAATTCTTTCATCTCTTAAGCCAGTTAATGAGGTGACGGATTAGCTGGTGTCAAGTGATCACTACCATTGACACTTGAACACCAAGAGTGTCACGAACGCATTGCCAGCCAAATCAGAAGAAGAAATCAGCAGACCTGCTTCTAGCAGCATTCCTGAAGATAATGAGTTAAAGGAAGGTAATTAATAGTAACGTACAATTGGGATCAACAATGTGGCACCAGCTGACCCCAGACAAGCGATTATACAAGGACTATGTTCAATGGCTTCAACCCCATTGATGGCCCACTACTAAGCGCGAGTCTCTCATACTGAGGAGTGAAGTACAATTCCTTTTTCGAAGAAAGCAAATTAATCGCGCTTTACTGTCGCTTTACTTTTGTCTCTTTTTATAGTTTTCATTATTTTATCTTGCATGTGATATTCGCCTATAATTGGCTAGTGCATTTATTGTTTAGTTTAATTAGATCGCCTTACT
>DWOZ01000320.1:0-10295 GCA_018251395.1 Choranthus vitellius
TGGTAGTACGTACATGGCGATGTAGTCTAAGATGGTAAAGCGCATTAACTTTGAAGAAGCCTATTCACTCTTGTCTTAAAGACAGTCTATCACCAACGTCACAGTCTATCTACTGTCACCTATAAATCTAAAAAAAATCACAAGAGCCCAATTTGTGTTGACTAGGGTCCGCCCGAGGCTTCGCCTGCGTGGTAGCTACGTTAATATAAAGCAGCCTATGTGTTATTTCAAACTACAATCTATCTCTGTACCAAATTTCATTCAAATCCGTTCAGTAGTCTTTACGTGGAGAAGTAACAAACATACATACATCCATCCACACAAACTTTAATAATATTAGTATGATAAAGCTTGTAGACACTGCAAATTTTAACCTTAATATGTGTGTCATCGATTATTGTAATTTATGCCAGTATTTCGACATAGTAGCATGAATAATAGTCACAGTATAAATAACATAATTGTAAATAGGCGTTAAAAATTCTAAATGGGTTTTTGCAAATGTGTCACTCTTTAAAATCACAATCACACAGTCTCATTGCATTTACTTACATTTTCAGCATATTTTTCACCTTCAGTAATCGTCGGCAAATTATTCAAATGTACAGTTTCTTGCTTCGTAACAGTACTGCTGATGTTTTCAGACAATTTCAAGTTCACCGATGCCATATCTAAAATGTTAGTGGAATGTGGCATAGTAGCATTGAAATGTAGGTTCCCAATAGGTCTATTGCACAGTTGGTTTGTGCCTGTATATTCAGAAATGGCAATATTTTCAAGCCAATTCTCATGCAGGCTGTACAAGTTCTTGTATGTGCAGAGCATCATGTCTCTTACTCTACATCTTTCGTCCAATAACTGTTTTATTGCCTGTTGTAAGTTTATTGTCTTCTCAGTCAATAATTTCTTACACACTGCTAACTCTTCAACCATTAAACTGGAAAAGAAGAAAGTAAATATATATATTCGGTAACTTAATAAAACTATACTAAATGTGTCCATTCTTTTGTACAGGATGCAATGGATGTCCATTCCTTTGTACAGGATGCAATGGATAACATAAATTGGAATAAGTAAATATATAGAAACGGATATAAACATTCATCTGTTGCATAAACATTTGCCCCGATCCCTTAAACAGCTGGGTTACTATCACATAAAACATAGAGCCTATCAATCTATTTATTCTTTAATATATTATTAATAATGTGGATTTTTAATAATTATCCCATAATAATACTAACCTGCTTGCAAGAAACTTACTTCTCCATACCTCACATTGCCCTGCTAGCCATTCAGTTTGTTCCTAGAATGGCAAAGTTGGTAGTTTGTAAGAAGGTAAGGTTAAAAGAACATAATGCACAGTACAAAAACACACTACATTGCAGTCCTATTACAGGCCTTAGGCCTCCAATCACAATGTGAAGGGAAGGAATGGCCTCGACTCTCTCATGGTAGACTACAAACAACTGTGGAAACTTTCAGGGGAAATTTTATAACAACTCTCACGAGCTCACATTTCGTCAAAATTTCTTCTATCTCTGATTCAAGTCATTATAAATTTGTAACACACATAAAACTTAAACCACTAGAAGTGGATTCAGGAATTAACTCCCCCACTCACATTCAGGAGACCAAAGGCAAAGTAAGCATATTGAAAATAATAATATGCCTGATTTATTGTGCTTTATTTATATGACAACACCACAATGTACAATCTTACAACTTTACAGGAGGAATAACCTTTGCAGTTTTCATTGGCAGTTGCCTTTTTTGTTGCCATTTTTAATTACTTTAATTGCCGTATTGGGGCATCTTTGAATATAAACCTCAATCCCATGCTGGTCTATCAGGGTGTCGTTAAAAGCATATAGAAGTCTGCTGCTCTGTGATAGGGCTTAGGATTACTATCGTTTTGTGAAGCCTGTCTGGCTGGCTACCACCCTCTTGCTTGAATCAGACAAAATCCAGTATTGATTGCCATGTTCTGGCTGGAGGCATGAGAGTCAGTTTCCTCTTTTTCTCTCTGTCCTTCAGTCATCCTCCATCCCATTCTTTTTCTGTCATCTGTCCTGAAGTGGTATGTTGTTGATGTATCTGGGAACAGTTGCTGTCGCCACTGATCCCAGTTGCTTAAGCAATATACTGCTTCTCTTGTTTCTTTTTCTTCCCCGTGTATGGGAGGGAGTCTATCACTTCCTTCCTGGCTAGCAATGCATCTGTAACACCCCCATCTGGTGTTATTAATGTTAATGGGTGATAGATCTGGTGTTATTAATGTTAATGGGAGATAGTGGTGTCACTTAATATCAGGTGAGCGTGTGCTCTTATGTGTGCTTATCACATTTAAAAAAAAAGAAAACTGGTAAAACTGCATATTTGAATTATGTAAGTGTTAATATTGAAGTTGCTTTATAATAAATGTAAAACTAATACTTGGTGAGTCGACAAATGTTGTGATGAACTAAGCAAGGCATTTGCTAAATGTTTCTTGTCTTCATTCAATGACTGCACTTGGGTCTCAAGGTCTTCACCCATAGATGCTACTAGCATTGTTTTCAGTTCCTTGTTCACCTGTAACAAAAACATATTTGATAAGTAAGCTCAATCAACTATGACGACTCCATAAAAAATATTAGGTATTAACTTTGGAATATTCCAATACTGTCTTTAATTTTTGTCTAGTATTTTGTTACTGCTAAATTTGAGGTTTTTTAATGTTTCCTAAGTACAAAGTTATTAAAAAGCCCACCTATATAATTGATAAAGCTCAGAACTCATTTTTATAAAATACTGGCTTTTCACAAGGCTAAGTCAGTGTGGTACAGTTTTTCTCAAGTTTTATTCTACCTCTGTAACAAGTTTTATCAAAATTGGTTCAGTAGTTTAGGCTCCAAGAGGTGACCAACAGATAGATTGCATTTTAGAAAGTATTAGTAATGATATGGATAGTTTTATTAAAAGTTTTACTTAAAGTATTACAACTCTTAATTATGACTCTGAAACTAATCACATACCTGAGCTTGCTGTTTTAGCTGTTCTTTTAAACTTTCATTTTATTTTCTTAGCACATCTACTTCTTTCTGTATTTCACTATCCACAACAGATTTATCAGAATCTGCACTTGATTTATCTCCAGTTGACAAAAGTTTAGGCCTTGGCTTAAATTCATTCAAATTAGTACTCATTTGAGACATCTGAGATATCAGTGTGTTGATATCCATATTATTTTTAGACTTTTTTGAGTTTTTAGAAGCTAGTTTTGGTGTCATAGGTTTAACCGCACCTGGATATGGTTCATACGGCACAAATTTGGGGCTCTTTGAGTATATTTGTGAAGTTTTCTTCTCTGATGTGTATATTTTACTAGGAAAAATTTGCACAAGACGCCCCGGTACAACAGCTTCTTTAGAGCTTGTCTTAAGGATTGATTTCTTTTCGACTTTCGGAGTTGTCTCTATCACCTTAATATCACATTCCATTCCATCACCAGCGGTTCTTGGTTTGCTCATTATTTCTGGACATAGAAAAAAAACAGTATGTATTGATTAATACGATTCTGTTGCATTATCGTTCAAGTTTACATAATAATCGTACTCAGCTTACTTACTTTTATTAAAACCCAGTAAGTTATCCATGTTTAGAACAACCTGATAAAAATACAGCCTAAAGAATATAAAAAGGTAGTTGTACAGTTGGTACAAAACCAGAAAATATATTTCATTGAATTCTATATAATACCTTATATCCTGTCTCCAATAATAAACAAAAATTATGTCGCAAATTAACAGGTTCTTTGAACGTTGCTATCGCTTTTATTTTGTATACGTAGTTCTGTCATTGTCACATAAATATGTCAACACTGTCAATTCAACAGACTATTCCTTTGACAGATAAAAAATAAACTACTCTCTGTTGGTTCCGGCTATTCCCTGGAATGGCTGGACCGATTTTGACGGTACTTTGCTGGACAGATAGGTGTTGTTAGAAAGAGTAATCTAGTAAGAATTTATTAATTCGTCAACTATTCTTTGTTTCCATAGTTCCATAACGTAATTTTTACATATACTATATTCATTTGCCATATCATGTTTTATAATTCAAAAATTCAACCAATTTGTGGTAAGTACAAATTATTTATGAACATCCGATGGCATTGGTTGAGGCAAAAGAAAAGTCAATTTCTTCTTTTTAATCAAACATTGTTCCAATGCATGTTATGTTGACCGCATAATATTGGTGGTCTAAAGACGCGTAGGACTCACGTCTAAAGCTCTGAATGGGTAATAGCGGGGAATGATGGTAGGGGAGAGATAAAAGTCTTGAATGGGTAATCGACGAATGGTGGTAGGAGAAAGTGTTGAGTGAATAATAATAATAAGAATGTATGAATATTGTGTATGACTTTTATTAAGTAACCTCGATGTTCCTATGATGATATAAAATATTTGCTAACAGAAATAAGTGACCTACATTTACCTATCTGAAACACAATCATATTAACTTAATTTTGTTGCAATAATTATTATCTTATAACATAATATAAAATAAGTACATAGCCTTATGTAACAATTGAAATAATAATAAAAAAAAACATCTTACGGATAACATAAAATTAAATTTTAGGAACAATATAGTCAAGTACCTACCATACCTCCCACGTAAGTTGTTGTATGCCACAAAAATGCGGGTTTACGTTTTTACTGAAAACTATTTCGATTTGCATTATTTAATACATTCAAAGTGAAAAATTAACGGAAACACGAAATTTTCAAGGATTCTTCAGACGTATACTGTAGACACTTTCGAACGTTATTAGCCCAATTTCAATCTTTAAAATGCTCTGGTGTAAAATTGCGATTTTGGGGATACAATAACTTACGTGGGAGGTATCGATTTGTCACATCCTTGTTAATGAATTTAGTCATAATAAGTTATTTACTCATATGTCGAATTATAAGTAGGTATTCATTACAAATTCTTGTCACATCTTATCTCATTTATTTATTCTTCCTTATTATGATTCCCCTTTTACACAATTATTCATCATTTTCGTCTTATTCACTTCACATTATTCATTTATTAACTTAAAGACATTTTTATTCTTCTTTTATATCAATATCATAATTATCATTTAAAATACAATTAAATTACTTGAACACTTTTAATACTCGTAACAACAAAGTGCGTGCAGTATGATCAACAAGATGGTCTCAACAACAAATATCTTTCACAACTCACAATATATCAGTATCTTAGTTATTTCCTTAACTCTTGGGTGATTAAGCCAATCATTACCAAAAATACTAATTTACAAAAGAAATCCATTCATATTTCTGAAATTGTCATTCTAGTTATTTCAGTACATTCTTATCTTTAGGAAGAATAATCAGGAAGGAATAGAAATCTCAATTTGTTAAATGAATGAAATCTTGTTTAGAATCCTCGATTGCTTTCATTCTCGTGTTTGTACATTCATATAATGATACATTTGAACATATTCAATATATCTACTCGTATTTCAAACACAAAAATAGTCTCAAAACCATGTAAAATTATAATCCTAATCACAACAATAGACAGGTATCATAATCATTATTATGGACCTAATTGCAATGTGAAACGATTCCGGTGCAATCTGAATCCACATCCGACACTAAAAGTATAACAAAGAACATCTACTGCTGTATTAATTATAATATTTTTATATACCTCAAAATCATCACTATATAATATTAGATTGATTTTAATTACAATGTCTATATAATAATACGCAATTTTTTTTTCGCAAGCTTTTATCTGGATTTAATACGTAAAATATTTTGATTTTTACCACTATAGGAATATTATTACCTGAGCAGCCTCTGTCTGCCCATATCTTTTTATATCCCTTTGGATATCCTATTAATATAAATGTGAAACTTTCACTACTTTTCATCAATATACCACGCGCGTAGCCGCGGGCTGAAGTTTGTTATATTATGTTAATTATCAAACACTAGGGTCCACCCGCGGCTTCGCCGACGTGGTATGTTGATAATGAGTAGTCTATATTGTATTATTGGAGACTAAAATATGTATATCGATGTCCCAAATTTCATTAGAGCTCAATTAAGTAGTTTTTGCGTGAAGGTGTAAAAACCATACATTCATATATTCTCACAAAGTTGCGCGTTAATAATATTTGTAGGATTATACTAACCTGGTCACAGGTAAAGCCATAGTTCTAGTGCTGATAGCGTACAGATGCTTCTCCTGCTCCTCAATGAAGTCATGATTGAAATCCTCTGGCAGCTGAGTCAGGTTGATGGTCACTGGGTTAGACGACTGCAGCAGGGTGAACACTTCTGCCATTCTGGAATTAATCACCATCAAAATGTTATAATATAATATTAATAAAGTTAGCTTATGCAGATATCACATGTAAATTGAGAAACATAATGTTAGCTGTGTCATAATTTCTCGATTATTTGTGTGCTATATCATTTTAATACAGCTCACAAATAAAGAAGAAAGAATTGTCTATGAACTGTATAAATTCACCTCATCGTGGGCACATATGCAAAATATATCGACGACGGAAAACAGAAAGGTCGTATCTCTTTAGAGTTACTTATAAGTGTATTGCCTCTCCGTTTTCCGTATAATGGGCAACTATTCTTGGGAAATACGCTCTTTTTGTTTTCCCTGGTCGATATGTTTTTAATAAATTTAGTTTCACATCGCAAGATCGACAAGTCCCATAAATTTGAATGGCCTTGAGGTGCGTTTTTAAACTTGAGAGATTATATACCTATGATCCCTCGGATACAACAACTTGAGGAGTTTGGTCTTGAGATGCTCCATCCACTGGCATTGGACCCCCCGACAAGGATCTTGGGCAAGGCCTCTCCTATCACCAGGGTGCCCACTAATGAATACACCGTCTCCTTAATACCGTAGAAAATCATTAAATCACTATGTAATTAAGTGATTAATTGTAAAACACAAAGCAAGGCCATTTCATATTTGCAAAATTCTAGTAGATTGAAACGAGTGTTGTGATTAACGAAATACGTTATATGAAAAAATGTAGTCTCTGTTCCATTAAGACAGATGTGATTATTATAAAGAGTAAGTATTTTGTATAAATAAATGATCCCTTTTTTGGTGTTGATTTTCATAAACAAAAAGTATTGGGGGGGCTTAGAATACAATCTCTTGCTGACTTACCAGGGTGTCCTGAAAGGCATACAAATGTCAGCTGCTCGGTGGTAGGGTTTCGCGAAAGGATTATAATCTTTTGTGAAGCCCGTCTGGCTGGCTGGCTAGCCGTCCTCCCCATTCTTCTTATGTCTCTCGCCCTGAATGGGTATGTTGTTGGTGTATTTGGGGGCCGTTCTTGTCGTTATTGATCCCAGTTGCTTTAACAATGTACCGTTTCCCTTGTTTCTTTCTCTTCCCCGCATATGCGCGTTTATTTCTGCCTTCCTGGCAGGCAACGCGTTAGTAACACCCCCGTCTGGTGTTATTAATGTCCATGGGCGGTGGTGATCACTTTCCATGAAGTGCTCGTTTGGCTGCTTATCACATAAAAAAAGAAAACTCACTCTCCATATGCTCGGAATTAGTCTTGATTTTATCAACGACGTCGCTCTGCAAGGCCAGGTCCTTGCGCATGATGAGGTTGTAGGCGTCCCGGGGCCAGAGCAGCGTCGCGGTGGCGGCTAGCTCTTACAACGGCAGCTGACGGTCAGGAGAGCGACGTCTAAAGCCGGTGGCAACTGATATATGTCAAACTTTCTTCCCGTATCCGAAACGAATTGATTTTCTAATAAATAATAAAGATACCATTGAAAATGTACCAGATTCTCAAAAAGGCATGATATATCAAAGGATGCATTACATGTAACAAAATTGATTTAGATGATAAACGAAATTATACAGACTACAATTTACGATCAACAATCAACAGATTGATCAAAGGCTATTACATGTATGTATATTATGTTATGCTAACCAAGTTGAGATCGGATTTTGAGTACATTAGCCAAAAAGATTGCCAAGCTGCATTTTTATTGATTTAAGGAGGTGAAACTTTTTATCACAATTTTGTAGTTACAAACAACCTTTTGACATATTTTGTCAATCAAATTAGAGCGATTTTTAATCCATCTAAGCTAAGTAAGCACTGCGCTAAGTAGCAGTACTAATTCAACCAAAGCGCAAATCAATATCAATCTTATTGAGAGTCATATCAATATCATAAGGGTGAGAATGGGTTACTATGTTCACACAATACATCTAGCGGGTAATAGAACCATTTGAAAAGTATTATATTTCTATTATTGATGTACAAAGACGCTACAAAAGTCACAAATTTACAAATTATAAATGTTGGTCTTATGGTTCATTTTCAAAATTAAATAGCAAGCTTATTAGACTATTTCATAGGTAAAATTAAGAACCAATAAACGTAAACGTTTCTTAGTGTTAGTGGTAAACAATGTTATTAGTCATTCACTTGTGTTAATTTGGCTAGCCAGGTTCCCACACTAATCGTCATTTATACAATTGCCACTTCTCTCTTTATTTCGTGTAGTATAGATTTCTTTGGTGTCCCGCAGCGTCAATTTTTGACGAGAATTATCATCATTACGAAGCCTAAATCGTTCATTACAAATAACATTAATTAAAAGGATTTCCCATTCGGTAGGTACATTATTTTTCATATTTTTGGGTGTATAAAATTCTAGACTACTGGTAGCACTGAATGAGGGTATGAAGGAATGAAAGCCATCGATAACATGTTTAACATAAACCTACGTTATTTCTAAAACACTAAGAACCCTCGCAAAGGGTTTAAAATGTTAAATGGTAGTTGACTTACCCGTCAAAAGATATCTCCCTTTTATTATTACTTTCACACCTCAGATCACTATTAAAACACTATATTTTTATAACAAAATGCTCTACACAAGTTACTACACTAATTATTTGCCAGTTACTGTAAGCACGGGAGTTATTTAGCAAAAATAATCGGAGACCTCAATCAACTGACTGTGTTTAAAAAATTAAATTTTACTAAACAACGAAAATCCAGCACGCATGGTGAGACACAAGATGCCATCGTCTCCCTTACACAGCAGTCGTATAAACTTCTCTTTCTAGTTTGAGTGAATAAAATGCTATCAATTAGTCTATAGTTTTCTCTGTCTACGGGTGTGATGTAAGTATTTGACGTTAGTAAAACGTCAATGTCACTTGGACGTGTAACTGACAGCGGCGGGATCGAGGGGCGCAAAAAGTGAATGTCAAATAGTACACACGGAGATAGATCGATAATCAAGGTGTTTGAACCGGCATACTCAAAGAATATATGTGTCAAAGAATATAGGTGTATATTTTTCGCCCGTTTGTCTGTCAGCTGCTCGTGCGCCTTACAGTTTAAGTTTCAAAAGTGCTTGATGAATAAGAATATCTTCCTGACTCTTCATATATCATTTTTACATGCTTTTATTTAATTTACAGACCATATTTCGATAGCTCCACGTAAGTTGTACGCCACAAAAATGCGGTTGTACGTTTTTACTGAAAACTATTCCGAATTGCATTATTGCATTATTATTATATTGCAAAGTGAAAAATTAACGAAAACATGAATTTTTCAAGGATTTGTCAAACGTATCCTGTAGTAACTTTGGAACGTTATTAGCCCCATTTGAATCTTTAAAATTTTCTAGTGTAAAATTGCGATTTTGGGGATACAACAAATTACGTAGGAGGTATCGATTTGTTTGTTAAGT
This sequence comes from Choranthus vitellius, assembly GCA_018251395.1. Classification (NCBI taxonomy): domain Eukaryota; kingdom Metazoa; phylum Arthropoda; class Insecta; order Lepidoptera; family Hesperiidae; genus Choranthus; species Choranthus vitellius. The sequence goes on from DWOZ01000320.1 coordinate 9,786, forward strand.
GTTCGGGTCAAATCATGCAAGTTTAATTAGACCCACTTCCTCTTACACTACGAAACTGAAATTTTGTATAAACCTTTCGACTTCCGTCCTGATGACGATGCATTTTTATGGTAAGCATGACCTAATATTACGTTCAGGATTGGCTCCAGACAGGGGAACTCCTTAGCAGTTTACAATTCAGTTATGACATTTTGTGTATTTCTTTGTATTAGATATCTACTCGTATATTTAAAGGTAGTATTTTTAAATATTTTAATGAATCTTGTGACGTACAAATTAATGCTTGACATCGATCCTACCTGATAGTAAGTGGTGATTATGTTTAAGGTGTTGGGCACACTGACTTAGTCAATGCGTCTTGAAGATACCTTCATCATACGTGGACATGACGATGATGTCTATTCATCACGGCTCACTATTGAGCATCGCACGTGTCTCTTCTCTGAATGAGAAGGTTAAAGCCATAGTCCACCACCCTGGCCAAGTGCCGATTGACAGACTTCAGACAAC
>DWOZ01000321.1:0-10287 GCA_018251395.1 Choranthus vitellius
GTTCTTTCCGTCTTCCAAGACCTTGGTATCAATGTTCTGCATATCGAGTCTCGGAAATCCGTCACGAAGGCGTCTGCTGTAAGTTATGATTATTATTACTACATTCTTAAACTATGTATTGGTATAAGTATGTATATAAGAGAGATGGGGAAAAAGCATTTGATCTCCTGGTATGTGATCACCATCGCATGGAAATATGTAATAGTGTAAGCGATGCAGTTGCATGTTTGCCGTATAAAGAAGCCCATTTTGTAGCGCGGAAATATCGCCCAATTTGAAGGTTATTCATCAGATAACAGTGGCAAAAATCGGAATCGGATGGCAAAATAGCAGTGACGAGTAATCTCAGGCAGTAATGATGTATTGCTTGCGACAACTAGCTGAATTACGAGTAACTGTACGTGATCACTAATTTCATTAAAAATTCATCGTTAAATAATCGATTTTGGAAAACAGAATCGACTTTTAAGAATGCGATTATCGATTTATTGCGACGTTTGAGTGTTTAGTACTTTTTTAGGCTGATATCCTCGTGGATGTTCAATGCGACCTTCGTCGGATGGAACAGTTGAAACGGATGCTTAAACGGGAGGTTTCCGATTTCGAGCTGGTGCAATCTGAAAGTGGAGAAGATTTTGCACCACCAACTCCATTGTCAGCTGCTGCGAGCTTCGGTAAGTGCTTACACGCTCCATATCAACGGAAAACAATAAGGGCGTATTTCTTTTGAGTAAGGCGTAACTACTACGAGTTGTTCTAACGGGTTACGCCTTTACGGAAATCAATAAAGGCGTAATCCGTTTAGGCGGTATAGCGAGTTAAGCCCTTATTGTTTTCCGTGTTAGGGCATAACTGTTATTAGTAACTGTTATAGGTAACTTACAAATATCGACCTACTGTTTTCATCGTCGATTTTAATATTTCTGTGGACCCAAGCAAATCCTGTTCGCTCCAAATGCTGTTGTATTATTTATCACTATTTTTTATGTTATTCGTAAGTGCAATGCGAAATATACGTGATTTTTTTTAATTTGCAACCATTAATCAAACTCTGAAATTCGGATCGATAAACAGTGAAATTGTGAAATACTAGAAAAAGTAGCTTAAAAAAGTTCATACATCGAATTTTTCAATTACTTGTGTTTTACATGTAAATGACATTTACTAGCTAGCCTTGCTTATAAATAATATTAAAAAGTAATAAAAAAAATATATTTATCACATACCTTAATAAAAGCCTAGCTGATCTTATACATAGAGGATAATAAATTGTTGTAGATTTTTTGTTTGTTAATTTGTAATAGATTAAATAAGTTATAATAGATTTTTTGTTTCTTTGACTGAGCGTTTGTTATACTAAAAACCGCTTCACTTTTTTGATTTTTGTGTATAACTCAGGTGTGATTTTCACTAATGTATTGGATAAGTTTGTGAGGATATATCAACAAAAAAAGTAAAGGCGTAACTCCCAACTTACTTTAAAGAGTTACGTCCTTACCGTTTTCCGTCGTCGATATCGTTTCGTTGCAACCTATAACTATCCCGCTACTGGGCTCGAATATTGTCTTACAATGTAAGGATTCTAAGCCATAGTCTGTATATAAGGCTTGGCCAAACGTCGATAGGCAGACTACACACGCATTTGATAAGTTCATGAGGAACTCTCTCGTATACAGATTTCCTCACGATGTTTTCCTTTACCGAAGCAACCGATAATTAAACAAAAATAACAAATAAAATAAAAATAGAAATAAATAATTATATTAATTATTGATATTAAGAGGTGACATAAATATAAATAAATAAATAATTATATTAATTATTGACATTAAGAGGTGACTAATTAATATAATTAAATAATAAATAGAATAATTAATATAATTATTTATTTATTTATATTTATGTCACCTTTTATAAGGAGAAACAAAAAGTAAAACTTAATGCCTAATGGCATTGTCCACCAGTCAACCCTGGGTGGACGTTATGATTTTTTTAAGCACACCATACAATTTCAAAATAATACATTAATAATTAAAATGAAATAAAACATACATTTAAAAACCAATGGAAATATATGTAAAAAGTAAGCCCCTAAGGTGCAACTCAAGATGCAGTATGCCAGAAAGCCCGCTCCGGGGTCATTTATGTTACGTTTTAAATATAAAAATACTGGTTTGTTATTTAATACCAAGTTACCATACATGTTATTAATTTAATCTTATTTATACTAAGGAGGTTTAAAGCATACTTTGATACGGGAATTAACTTTTTAAGAATTTTTATACAGATTTTGAACTCGGGAGCGATTTAATTAACCATGTTTGGTAGTAGGAATAGCTTCAAGCCACTAATAAGCACTAACTGTCCTCGTATCTAAGGCCTACTCAACCACGCTGCTCCGATACGGGCTGTATTGTACCAGCGTGGTGACAGTAGCACGGATTATGGGTGCTAACTTAGTATTTTTGGTCGTAGATTTTGGTGAAATGCCATGGTTCCCTCGCAAGATTTCTGATCTGGATCGTGCTCAAAACGTACTGATGTACGGCTCCGAGTTGGACGCAGACCATCCAGGATTCAAGGACCCGGTGTACCGCAAACGCCGAGAGCAATTCGCTGCGATCGCCAATAATTATAAATAGTAAGATTTATGCTATTTCATGCAAAAATTAATATAAAATGTCTCAGTACTTTCTCTATACGGCTTACCAACAATTGTAACATAACATGAGCATATATAAAACATAACACAAATACATACAATTATATTTATTTTGCTTTATTTAAACTGAAATTCATAATTTAAAATCAAATTCATGAAGAAGACATGACAACGTGAAAAAAAACAATACGAAATATATTACCATTACATTTATTTAATAACATATTCAGGAATGATGTAGAATTCTATTGATGAAAACATTGTGGTGTGGCCTATAGTTTCTAAGAATATTTACAAAAAAGTAAATCATCTTTCAGTATAGTATTATAATAGAAGTATAGATAATGTATGAGATGCCCTAAAGAAGACAGCGGGTATTTGCTGGATTCAGAAGGCCCAGGGCCGGTCAGATTGGCGTAAATTGGAGGAGGCCTATGTCCAACAGTGGACGCTAAAAGGCTGATGGAAGGATGGATAATTTTTTAAATGATATTTAGGGATACCCTAGGTTCAGTTACACAATTTTTATTATTCAGATTTTAAAATTTCATTGCTCCAATTATGTTATTGATAAATTGTTACAGCACAAATTAAGATTGCATTAAGTGTACTGCAGTGGTTTATTAGAAAACCGTGATATTGTCATCCACTGATGTTTATTTAGACGTTGAATCAAGATGAGAAAAACAGACTATATATCAATATAATTAATTGTAATTGCAGATATATTCGAGCTATATCACGGCTTCGCTACGCGCATCCACAAAGACCCTACGTCAGTTCATCCGATAGATGTCGCTACAGTGACCAAGATCCAACACGCGGCTTTGTCTGCGATCCGCAACTTGACGGTACCGCAAGCTAACAAACGCGTTGCTGCCGCGCAGGGCCGCGCCGCACCGGTGCTGCTCAACGCGTTGCCGACTGTAGAGGATCACCACGTCGCTTATAAACTGCTGGCTGCTATACGGATGCTGGTAGATGGGCAGGGTAAGAATGACCGTACTCGCCGAGAATGTTACCTGTTGTAAGATTAAAGATTCTTAGATTTTTTTCCGCAGTCTGTCTTTTGCCTTTCCACACCTAAACTACTGGACTGGTATAGAGGTGAAAATTGATATAGATTATAACTTGAAAAGAAAACAGACTACTTCAATCGCGAAAAAAGTATTTTCAATTCCTTGAAATAGAGGATAAAATATGTTTCGGCAGTTCGTAATTATAGAACATATAACCATATTTTTTTTGTATACATGCACTTGATAAAAAAAATAACAGAACAATCTAGCGTTTTTGAAATTTGGTACAGGTAATTAGAAAAGAAAACTATTATCATTTACTATTTATCATTTGCTTCATCACCATAGCTCAATTTAATACTGACTTCAAGATGGCATTTGGAATTTTTTGTTCTTAGATATTATTTACGTATTTAATTAAATTGGTAAACCAGAGGGCGTAGCGCGGTTGGTAGCCGAGTCCCCAGCGGCGCTGGGTGCTGCGGCGCGCTGGGGGGGCGCAGAACACGCAGGAGCGGCGGGGGAGGCCCCGCGCCTGCTGGCCTGGACCGTGCGCCAGGCGCGCAGACACTGCTGGGCCACGCTCGTGCAGGTACGATGGATATCAATGGCTTGTAAATGAGTGTTGGTTTTGCGGATTTGGTTTAATACGAATTCTAAATAGGCTTCTCAATATTAGTTAACCCCGCTGCTTCTTTCAATTATAATCATCATCATCAGCTTCGATTATAAGTGACCAGAAAAGAAGCACATCCGTGGTCGGTAAGAGGATAGGAGACATGTAGAGGCAAAAATGTCATGAGCGCGCCGCTATCGGAAGGCACGTTAAAGCGTCGGCCTCGATTGTTATCGTTAGATAGCAATTGTTGAGCCAAGTTGGAGGTCTTCTGGACACAAAAACTTGCCCCGGCATCAAATGAATACTAAATAAATACTGTTCAATTCAGCATACTTCAAAATTCAATAAAATTTAAATACCACTTTTCATTCCCTTCAGGTTAAAGGCTGCGTATCGAGTCTAGTAAACATGCTAGTGGCATCTCACTCTGTCATGCAGAACGAGGCTATCCTCGCTCTCACTCTACTCTCCATAGAGTCCCTCACTGTCAGAACAGAACAAGACGTGGAATATGAAAAGAGTCTTGTCTCTCAGTTAGTAAAGTCGGAAATCGGTAAGCATGTGTCCGTTTTAATAGACACCAATTGTGCTAAAATGCCAGTTGAGGTAGCGGAGAATTTAATGGCGTTTCTTGATATTACCGCTAAAAAAGATCGCATTGCCATAGATTATAAACAGGCGAAAGTTCAGGAATCCTTGTTAAAGTTTGCAGAATCCAGAAAGGACTTTGGTGATGATCTGAAGAACTGTATCCATGGTGTGGTTGCTACCATCTCTGATCATAGCAAGTGATCGCTATATTGTCATTTGTCTTCATGAATTAGACCAAATTTATTCTTAAATATTTAGTTGTGTCAAAAATAATATAGGAGGAATTGTTTGTAATTAAACTGTGAACTATCCTAAGTCAAAGAATAATGATATCATATGTTATAGATAAGTTATAAGCTTTCAAAACACGCGAATAATTTTCCCATTGCATCGGCACATGCATTTTTTTTTTAATTTTATGTGTTAGATTGACATTATCAAAACGCCGGAATGCCAAAGTAAAAATGACAGTTATTTGACGCTGTCATAACAAAATGTCAAAGTGAACGCGGTAACTAACCAATTTTAAATTCTATAATTTTTTTATTCTATAATATTTTTTTAAATGTCTTTGAAAATTTCAACTGCTTTTTGCTTGGATAATTGTGTAAACGATATTTTATTTTACTTTTGCTGGTTTTGATTAACATCTAACTTTGACTTGAGATAGTATACAGAAAAACATAGTGACTGGATTCTGGATGCTGGATTTCAGAGTCTCACCAGATACAGGTGTAAGTCTGGAGATTCCACTTTGGTTTGAATCATAAGAAGATCGATTATTGGATAAGAAAGAAGTTATTTTCTCGTTAATAAATATATTGCACGGTCGACACTAGACTATTGTCTCAGTATTTGATGCACTTTGATAAAATATTGCATTTAATATAGTGATACTATTTTATTATTCTTAATATTGACATATTTTGTGTGATTCAATTACTGTCTGATCGTAGTTATATTTGTAAATGGAATTATTTTGCTTCAGTTCATTTAGTGGGGATATATTTTTTTTCATTTGTTTCTAGTAAATGTGGATAAAATATATTAACAAGGGATCAGACTACATAAAAGAAATGACGCTGGTTGTGTAACATACCTATGTAATTTTAATTGTCATCTGAAAGTACTTCCTGGTTGTTCGACAGCCAATCGTATGAATGAAAGAGCAAAATTGAGCAAATGGTCTCCATTGTGCAACTTTTTTGACAGCTGTCATCACCAACTGTCACGTTTGTATGCTGTCATACCATAACTTGGTTAAACCATTAACTATTAAATTATTTATTAAGCACTGATCTAATAATGTGAAGATGCATATTTTATTTCAAATAACGGTGATAAAAGGTTTTGGTGTCTATAAAGTTACGCAATGGAGAAACGGGAGAGGTAATAGCCCACCAAATAACACCAATTATTATGACGATTTCGAAGAGTGTTGAATTGTAAAAGGTTGTCTTAAAATAAAGGCAAATCATTTTGACCGTGACATTTAAAGCACGTAGTATAAGTAATGCTTTTAAAATCGGCGAGAGAATGTAATAAGATTGCTGTAATGGAATTGCGATAAAATCATTTTAAATCCTAAGTACCTAATTCTAAGCCTTCTATTAAGACGCTAGTGAGATATTATGCTTAATTTTGTCGTTAGATGGCGTGCATTCATAACGTGATGTAATCGACGATGATATACCTCGTATCCGGTATACGCCGTCCTACTAGCCTCATGTAACATATCCTTACCACAAAATGTTCAAAGTTCTGATCTAAGAGAAAGTGGTTAAGAATAATAACATGATTGGTTGATTCAAAATTGCGTCCTATCATAAATTGGCAAACAAGTGTGATCTAAAATAAGGTTGATTCACCTAATGTTTAGCTAACATAAGGATAGGATAACATAGGGATGGGGATAGCCGATTGGGGTCATTTAATATCGTTATTAATACGGTTGCCGGTTGCTTCAGCAATTTACTACTTCCCCTGTCTCTTTCTCACGTGGGTCTGTTATCTCCTTCCTGACAAGCAATGCGTCAATTACACTCCAGTTTAGTGTTGCTAATGGCGGCGGTGATCACTTACCATCAGGTGATTCGTCTGCCCGTTTGTCTGTTTATCACATAAAAAAATTGATAACAGTTCGACCTAGATGCGAGCTCAAGTATCATAACAAACTTTTAAGTGCGAGGAAACTTGTACTATAATATCCTAACAATCGATTGATTATCTATTAACTTCAAAACTATTTTGTTCTAATTTAACTTTAAAAGTCTCTAGTATTTATGAGGCAAGTGCCACGCCATCTAAAGACGTATCATTCCTATATTCTCCTAGTCATAATTTTATCTACTATATTAAATTAGCTACAGGCTGTTTCCCTTATGGCTAATGGCTTGTGGAAGACTAAAATGCGACATTTTGGTCAGTGCAATTTAAACGCGTTACTTTTTTCACGTAAAGATATAGGAACCAGTGTTTCTTAACTTAATAGAGAAGAGGCAAATTGTTTTCTCGTCTTTGAGGTATTCATAGATTTTATTAGTTACATAAGAAACGAATACTTTGACCGAATACTCGAGAAGTTATATATGTATATTCCATTATGTATAAGCCTTTGAATAAGGTTTCCTTTCATTCCTAAACGATTTTTTTACGTAGTGTTGCTATAATGATTGCCTATTAAATAAAACAACAGTTTAAATTGTAAATAAAAATCTTTAATTTTTTTTCTTATTACTACTAAATATACAGAAATAAAGTATAAACATTGTTTTTTTTATTTTACTTATTTATTTAACAATTGATTGCAATAATATATAATGATATGTCAAGCAAAATTATTTACATAAAAATAATAATAAAATCTTATATGACATCTTTATTTGTTTTGTTGTTCCGCTTTCTTCACTATTCTAATTATAAGTATTTTTAATAGTTAATGTGTGAAATTATATTTTTACACAACAAATGCTGATATGAATATATTAATAAGTGACTAGATTTTAACCACAATACAATTTCTGTCTTGACTAAACCCTGACGATAGGAGCGTAATATAAGATTCAATGTATATCACAAATAATATTGCATATTATTATTAAAGTAAGGTTTCCCATACATTTTTAACAAATACGAAGCTCTCATTTACAAAATGTACTGAAAACTTATGACAATCTGTCATATATATATATAAAGGCTAGTTTTTGAATTGATTTCAAGTTTTTGAGTTTATGATTAAAAAATATGATCAATATTATTATAATATGCACTAAATTTTATATATACATTGTATTGTATACATTGTAAGCTTGACTCTGTAATTTTAATTTATGTTTCACCTATGTTCTGATATAATGTATACTAGATAATAGAGAGCGTTTCTTTATTGACGACGCCGTATGTAACGGCAGGATCACACTAAATGCCTGAGATATAATATATAAATATATTCTTAAAATTAATTTTTAAAAGTCACCGGTGTAACTTATTGGCACTTGACCAAGGATTCTGGATGGATAACTGAGAACAGCTGTTAATATACCGTTGGCTCCTATGTTTCAGGGTTAATGCAAAAATTTGAGTATTTACTCTGTTTTATGTTACACACTTATACAATAATTGAGGACATGCACTGAAATATACGAGTCGTGGTAATATGCAGTTTCAAAAGCTTCAGTTGTGCCTTGTAAAAAATATATCAAATTGAAATTACGCGAGCCTGTGTGCATTATGATTTTGTACTATAGCTCTTATGCATATGAGCTATTGATGTATAATATATGTTCTTTGTTTTACAGTAACTTTAAGCCTAAATACCCTATTAAAATATCGCTAAAACTTAAATACTAGTTTCGAGTTAGTACACATAAGTATAGTCTGTTTTATTCAGCTTGTAAAAGCACCACTGGATGAAAGGTAAATACCACAGTATTAACAATTAATAACTTCCACAGTATATGTGTAACTAATTAAAAACTTAATAGCGAAATTGAAAAAAACACACTATACCTGTCTCATGAGCCATTCCGGCCGTATAATTAAATACTAATAAACATACTGAAATATATACTATTCTTTACGCTTATAGTACAGTTAATTCCTCTTTAAATTTTAACATTGTGACATCTATCGTACAAACGTTTTGTAAGGCAACGTGGTAATATCGAATTAATCGAAAATAGAGCCTAAGTATGTCCTTAGATCCTCATTCCGGACTTTTTGAATACGAGTACCTTCTAATCCGACAAATGACATATCCAGCACAATAGGCATGGCGCGTACACGTTTAGGCATGTCGGATTACAAGGGGGTCCGTATGACCGCGGTTCGACTCTACCTGGTACCTAACACAAATGATATACCTAATTATTCATTTCTGGTTATCATTTTATCAATGAACAGCAATAATTGGTTATATAAACTAAATTAATAAAACAATTTATTGTAACGAGCATACAGAGGAATTTTCTGTGGGAGCGAGAATTTCAGAGATTTTTTGTTATGTATCCTAAACAATTAACAAATAATACAAAATTACGGCAATATTAAATAAATAGTAGTGATACTACGTAATACTCCAAGAGTACAATTATTAATGTTATTATAAATATAAGTGCACATATTTAAAATATAATAATATATAGCTTTCAATTTTTACTCATGTTATCAATAACAGTAGGGACCTAAAGTAATTATGACAATGAATGATTATTTGTATTTCATGATTAAATTTAATGAACATATTTTAAATACACTGGATAGGCTTTCACTGGTCCGGTGGAATAGAGGTTATATGACAGCTGTCAACATGAAATCAAGTTTCGTGCCATTTGGTATTTGACAGAAAGAAAAAGTGAGTAATATTATTTCCTAGTAACTGTCATCGCTTCAGTATAGGTGAAAGCCAAGGATTAACGTTCGCAAACGCATCGACAAAACATCCTACTGTCAATATTTTGCTATTAAATGCTTTAAAAAATTAAATACTCCCAAGAATAGCTATATTTTCACACAAAACTATCTGCTACAGTCTTATTATAACATTATGATAAAATACATTGTACCAACTGTTCATGATCGATTAAAGTGCTAAATGTCAAATGTGTTTATTGAAGCAAATTAAAAAGAAATCGACGACGGAAAACAGTAACGGCGTAATGCTTTAGAGTAACTCATACTTGTTACGACCTTTTAAGGAAAACCATAACTCTATGGTGCCACCATTTATAATTGGAATAATGTTACCATACGCCAAGCTTTTTATTCAGTCCTAAGTTGAAGTAATATGTATGTTCTGTGCCATAGAGAATGCAAATAAAGATTTTGTGAATTGTCGATTTTTTTTTATCTACCCGTAAAATAAGATACGTAACGGTTATACAGGTGTTTCACTTTTG
>DWOZ01000322.1:0-10280 GCA_018251395.1 Choranthus vitellius
TCCCATTTATAATATTAGTAGGATTAGAAGTTCCATAGTTTACCTTCTACATTCTCGCACCGTAGTTGCAAAAGACCTTTGTTAAAAAGGCATCCTTACAGCGGGCTCACACATATCAGACTGGTCCTGTTTGCCTGGACAGGCAAAAATTCCAGAGGCCATTAAAAATACCGTCTTGTAATAAAAACAAAAATTACATTAAGTTTTATCAATGACCCCTTTTTTACTTACTTTGACCCCTTCTACACTTAAAACTTATCGGTATAAGTTTTAAAAACTTATAGGTATAAGTTTTAATTTTGCCCAACCGATTCAAATTAAACTTTGCACATTATGCAGCTCATTAATCTCACGTGACAACGTCTATAACAGTGTGATAGTTTAAATTTGATATCGGGTGTCTAGTTACAATGACTTGGGACGTACACTGGAATGTTTGAAATGTATTTTATTATTACAAATCTTATATATCTCTTACTCGTATATATCTATCTAGTTAATGACGAGCTGGGGTACTTTTTGAGGTGTCAGAAAGGAAAAATTATGTTCTACTTTTTTTATACAGCTAAGGTTTTATACATGTAGCTTTTAACTTAAAAGTATGGTTATACAATTTTACATGATAGGCAAAAAAACGTTTTGGTTAATAATAATTATATGCATGGACTTATAATCGTTGATCATCGAGCCGTGTCTAGTAAGAGTAAGATGAGTAGGCACTAGCAGGTGAGGCATATTACATATAAATTGTAGACAACGCAGACGACCTTGGGAATAGTCTAACGTAAATCGTCCACAACTACTCACCCATGTTATTTCTATATGTGTAACCTTGAACACAAGAGTCAAGGTTACTTTACCCCACAGATAGAACTAGCTCCGCTTCGAGTACCTCATAGCTGTGCCGGCGATAAGCTCCAGTTGAGTCCTATGCCTAAAATGTATAGTGGGGGATCTAATGTTGTTGACCCCGCTACGTTTCAATTCGAAATAACTCCGTATGATGTATGACAAACGCTGCGATCGCTTACCATGTAATGAAATATAGAGCGTTATAAGTTTAAATTTGGAATGAACTTAGAATAAAGCGTTATAAGTTTAAACACGGAATGAACATAATACCAAGCGTTATTAGTTTAAACTTGAAAAGAACATATTCCGAAAGTTAAAGTTTTAAATTTGGAATGAACATAGTATGTACTTTAAAGTGTTATAAGTTTAAACTTAGAATGAACATGGTATAAAGAATTAAGTTTAAACTTGGAAGTAACATAGGCCATGCGTTATAAGTTTAAATTTGGAAAGAGCATAGTACCAAAAAAGCGTTTAAACTTGGAATTAACATAAAGTTTTAAACTTAGAATGAACATTCCGTTCAACGCTTTTACATACTCAGACAAAGGATATCGTTATTAACATTTGCATAACATCAAACGCACGTAAATAAGATTATATTTAGAATTGAGTGTGAAACCGAAGGTTTATATTTGTTTGTGTTTGCTCACATTGACCCGATGCCGTTTTCTCTGTTATATTTATCTGTGCGAGGTAATTGTGTAGATAAAGCTGGCTGACTAATGTGGAAACAAATGAAATGTTTGTTTACAATAAAGTACTAAGTTCATTATGGTATGCAGGAAGTGAATGTTTTTGCTCGTTTGATAATAATAGGAGTCATTTTAATTAAAACTCATTTCGTAAATAGCGGTAATTATGTTGTGATAACTTGGGATTCAAATGTGACCGTAGTGTTCAGTGAGCTCGCAGTATTGCAGTCTTGCACAGTACAAACTAGTTTGGCTGCTAAGAGCTAAAAGCTCCGACTTGCACGAAACCAGTCTCCCGGAGACTAGCGAAAGTTCTAATCAAGTTGAAGTTGTAGGTACGTATATATATTTTCAAAATCACTATACTTGGATATCTTTCATAAAGTTATTTTAATAGAAATATTTTATAACTTTAAATAGGTTTGAAAGTTTAACCAATACCATATAAATAGATTGAATAAATTGCATATTTACTAAAATTTATATGTACACTAAATCCTACTAATATTATAAATGTTTGTGATAATGGAGGGATGGGAGTTTGTTTCTTCATACAAAACTACTGAACGGATCTGAATGAAATTTGGTACAGGGATAGATTATGAATAACAAAGACTAAGAGAAATTTTTATCAACATACCAGGCGGGCAAAGCCGCGGGCGGACCGGTATTACGTATTTGTAATTGCCCTAAATAGTCTGTATCTTTAGTCTATAATAATAGGAGTATATTTTTAATCTACACTCACGGAAATATGCAAAGGAAGCGTGGGCATGTCTACCGTGTGTGAAACTTTGACCCCGATAGCATGCATGATGCAGTGTTGGTGCATGTGTGATGCTATTTCGATCGTTAAATTTATTTCGGGTTCGTTCCCAGTGCCGTGACCCACTGACGGGTATATATAGTAGCTGATTGCCCTTTTTCTATACCTGCTTCGGCTATTTCCGACACGAGATGTGCTATTAGCATACCGGGATAGGGGACTATTGTGATACGAATAAATATACCCATATAAAACATTCGTCATTATATTAATTAAATTAGTAGCTATTTTCCTTCCTTGTTTGATTTAAACGTTTAAATGTAAGGATAATTTGGTGTTGTGATAGCATTAAATCTGTTTTAATCGGGTTTATTTTTGTTGAGCGATATATACTTTTGAATGCGTAAGATGAGCTGGTGAAGGTGGTGAAGTATTAATAAGAGGTTTTGGTGAAGTGATAAGCGATCCTGGTGATGATTTTGGTGCCCACGATTTACGATAACCTCTTACCATCATATTTTACATTAAGATTTTTTTTTATTTTTTTATTCTGAACATAGAAAATATTACTTAAGTAATAGAAAAAGTAGGGTCCGTCTAAGGCGTGTCGTATCGTCATAAACAGTAGCCCATGAGTTCTTCCAACTTCAACTCATTAGTGACCCAGAACTGAGCACGGGGCTCATAACTGAGGAGGGTATTACACCACACTGCTCCAATCTGGTATATATTAATGCTTTAATTCGCGTGTAACAGTGTTTATTTTTTGCGGTGGTACCAGGGAAGCAGCGAGCATGGGTGCTAAGCAGAGCAAGCGCTCGGTGGACATCAGCGGGAAGGAGGCGGAGAGCGCGGGCGAGGTCGCAGCGGCGGGTGCCGGCGGCGAGGGCCGCGTCGAGCCGCTCGCGGACGGCGACGCGCTCAAGCCGCAGCTGAACGGAGACGCACACATACACGAACCAACGGTAAATACCGCTGTTTCCCAAACTTGTTACCCCTATCTATAGTCCGTTTTTCTCATCGCCTTGAGAGCCAAATGCCTTTTTTGTTTGTGTTCACGCTAAACATAATGTATGGGGTGCAGAAAAAGGTGGCGTCTGTTTTTCCGCAATAAATATCATTCCTATACATTTTTGAATTAGCGTTTGGCGTGAATGATTACGGAAAAGACATTTGTCTAAGGGGCCATGACCGGTCAGAATGGTGCAAATTAGGAGAGGCTTATGTCCAACGATGGACGTGGAACTTATGGATGGATGGATCACAGCCGGGACCGACAGCACTTCATGCCCACCGAAGCACACACTCGTAATTTTTTTGCCACTAACGGTCACCCATCCTCCTACAGACCGCGCCCTATTGCTCAACTTTTTCTATCACTCACCATCAACACAGGCCACCGGGCTATGAACGCTTTTAATTAAAAAATTATTACAATAACGTACCATTACTTCCCGAAAAAACTGCGGCAACCAACACCAAGAAGACAGCAAACATTTTGATTGATTAAATCAGAATATAGCGGGTAACACTTTCAAGCAATATTTATAGAATTACTATATGTTTATCGGCTAGTTTATTTGTAATCAAATCTGATTACAATCATTATCGCAATAAAAAAGTGTAACTCAGTTTATTAAACTATGACATAAATACCTTTTATTATTCCTGTGCCTCTTAATATTTTCGTATACTAAAAATTCCAGATCAATTTTGTACCAAATACCAAATACCAATGTACAAATGTCTTTTCTGTTCTCGTTCACGCCAAACACTAGTTAAAAAATGTATGGGAATAACATTTGGTGCAGATAAAAATGGCGTCTGTTTTCAGCAATAAACGGAATTCCTATACATTTTTTAATTAGCGTCCGGCGTGAATGATAACAGAACAGACATTTATCTTTAGGCGCTATAGCCTAGTTTGTAACGACCCGGCCGGGGCTAATATTTATTTGACAGATAAATGCTTATACTCGTATCATGACTCTTATTTGTGAATTGTGTGTGTGTGTTATGGTTATGGAAATGTGTTTATCATTTAATAATCATTGATCTTATGGGACAATGACATTGGACTTCTGAAGCCTTTTTTCTTTTATTTCTTTTACAGATTATATTTTGCATGTTTTATAATTTAATGATTTCCTATAATCCTACCTGATGGTAAATGGCGAGGCATTCTTAGTCTTTTACTCTAGATAATTACTAGTAGATATTTCACATGATTCAATTAGGAGAATAAAAAGAATGAATAAGAAAAAAAATATAATAAAAAATAACAACAAGACTAGGCCTATGTTAAAAGTTATATAAGAAAAACAATTCTATGTCAAAGTAACAAATAATCTTAATAAGTTCTAATCAAGCATATGCCCAACTTTCTCTAAGATCCAATTCCTGAAGCCACTAATCCTAACGTACACATCAGGCGCTCCGCGCGCGCACGGGAAGCCCCATGAGACTATTCCTATTTGCTTCTGTGTGTCCGCTTGTACTAATGCACTACCAGAATCACCCTGGAATAAAAAAAATATAAAAAATAAGGACTAAATCGACTTTAAATATCGTCAGCTCTGTATAGGAGGAAGTGGGTCTAAATAAGCTTGCAACATTTGACTCGTAACAAACTAATATACAATTGTACTAACATGCTAATGTACAAACATACACTGCAAGTTAAATATTCTAATAATATCTAAGGCCCTTAATCAAAGCAGATACTTTAAATAATTCCTCCTTAATGAAAAAATATTAAACTCAACTGAATAAAATTTAACAAAGAGAACTAAGCAAAATTTCGGGCGAAGCCGCTTACTTAAATTAAACGTATTATGTTGTTGTATGTAGTATTATTTGCATAGACCTCACCTTCTCCTTATCAATCTGCTGTTTAACATGATTCGCGTACTCGGGCGTATTCATCCGCTGCACGAACGCGAGATACTGGTCGCGGAACATGTCGAGCAGCAGCTGCAGGCTGTACGGCGTGTCGGGCGCGCGCGGGATGTCCAGCTCAGAGTGAAGCCGCTCGGCTGGCTGCAGCTGCACGCCCAGCGCAGACAGACGCTGGCCCACGCAGCCAGGGGGCGGGACCGTTTCCTGGTTACATTGCCATGGTTTTAATCGGATAATGGGCAAACACGAGCATAGCTCTCACACAAACATAGTTTTAACCCATCAGCGAAGCACTACACGAGCACCGGTCTCACACAAACATAGTTTTAATCCGTAATTGGGCCATTTAAACTCTCATACTCCACAATGCTATGCTAGTTTAGGGCTTTCTTTGTTTAAATTTATTACACTTTCAATAATATTTGTATATATTGTAGACTTAAGGCTAATAGCATTCTCTACGCGACAACGTTTCAAAGCTGCAAACAATGATTGTTATCCTTGAAATTATTAGCGAGGTGAAACCAAGTATCTAAAGTTTTATGTCACCAGAAATCATGGAACCTGTACTTGGTGCAACTTCGATCCGTAATAAATGTAAACAAACCATAAAAAAATCTTTTATAGGGTTTTCACCAACTTACATAAATGGGGTTTTTTCCGCAATACTACTCATTATATTTTTGAAAATTAGTTATTTAACTAAGTACAGATCAAAGAACAAGTACAAACTACAAAAAAATTAAATAATATAATTTACAAATTTATACTCTTACATACTTAATTTCATGAAGGAGTTAACAACCTTTTAGCCTATTGAAGGATTATGTTTTATACTTTTATAATTAATTGATTTTAGTTTTAATACACTTTATGCATTTGTCACCAAGCAAATAACATGATTTACAAGTAAAACTCAAGATTCTTTTTGTACACACTTTGCGGTTACACATCCTTTTGTCGTACACGCTCAATAAATTATTTCCGCATTATTATAATTGTAAAAAAAGTGCTGAGGAGTAGATATTTATAATAAAATACTTATATACCTATGTAGTTAACATTATTATTATGACAGTAAAGCTACATTGATAATAAAGGTCAAAGATCTTAATCAGCAACATTAGCATCAAATCACATCAACATCTGTACAACATACTATATAACTAAACAACAACATAATCTGTAACAGTATTTTATTACTTACACATAGACGTATGGAATCTTAATCCGAAGACAGATTATAATATTCATCAGAAAGACAGGTTCTTCTTCTTTCATCGCATTCTCTAGTAATTATCCTTCCCATTCTTTTTATGTCATCCGTCCTGATACGAAATATTATTGATATCCGTTAAAATCATTATTGACTACACTCCAATGGAATACTGCTTCACTTCTTTCTTGTCTTTCTGCGACCTAGTCTATCACTTCCTGGATGGTAAGGCCTTAGCCCTAGCGTTGCCAATATCCGTGGGCGACGAAATCACTTACCATCAAGCAGTCTGCTGGTTCACCTGCATCTAAGAAGAAAAATTTACCATAAGTGAATGTTACTCACGGCTCCATTCCTCAACGTGGAAGCGAGAGTAGTGGAGTGCAGCAGGTCGAGCCCGGCGATGGCAGCAGGTGTGGCTCGCCGACGCTTGGCCCGCGCTGCTCGTCGCCGCGCGCCGCCAGAGCTCGCGCTGCGTTTGCTGGCTGAACGACGGCTGCGATCTACAACACACGTGACTCATTACTATCTGATATAAACTAACATATAAAGTATATTAGGCCAATTTTTAAACATAATTGAAAACCACTATTCTTGAGCCCTTGAGGCAAATATTATTCTTTGGTGTCTTTCTACGAAGAACCTGGGTACATCACTCTTGTTTTCCCTTAGGTGGCAATCTATAAACCATTCTCTAATTGGCAAACACCAGTATCGAGTATCCTTTAGGCCTCATCAGTTATGAGAAAAACTGATGCTTTGCTTACTAAGGTGGCTTATTGATTGGTTGAACCAAGCCCTATGAGAGAAGGGTTACCCCAACATCTCCTGCATTACGCGCTGAAGTTGCGTGGTGGAGTACGTTTTCCACTTCTTTAATGTTAAAAAACTGGAAGTATGGGTTATTTTCTATAACCCATAAATAACATGTAAATAGCAGCAAGCACGCAATACATACTAGAATCAGATGAAGAGGCCCAGGGTGCCCCCCATTCCCGCGGCGCGGGCTCGGGCCCGGGCGGCGCATCGTCAGTGCCGCTGGATTCCTCGTCGCTCTCGTCGCTCGAGCGCCGCGCCACGCGCCGCTTGGCCGCCTGCGCCACTCGCGCTCGCGTCCGCCCATTCTCACCCCTAAGAAATAAACAGTCATGTATTATTTTAAGGAAAACCCATCACTTGCTATTGAAGATAACAGGCCATCACTGGCATAAAATTTCCGACACTTTAGTTGGTCTATAACCCCTCCCCACTATATTTTGGAGCTTATACATTGTACATTGAGAAACATGTTGAAAAGCATTATCCGCAGGCCTGGCCGGTGCGTGCATCTGGTAAGTGGACTATACGTAAACAGTCGACGAACAACAGCCATAAATCCAATCCACATACCACCTCACTTCAAATATGGGCTGGTATTTAGTTTAGTTCGTTTCAAACAGCCAACACGAAAACACGCTTAAAACAATGTCGCAATGTGTATCCAAATTATTTATTACAACCAAATAGGTACAATGGGTGTAATTATTTTGAGCATAGAATGTTTTTAAATCTTTTTTTAATTCGTTAGTTTAATTCATCGGGCTACATCGTGGCCTTATCTTGGTTACGAGAGGCCCATGCTCAGTCCTGGTCAAGGTCGCGTTACCTGACAGCTCGCGGGCGAGCGACCTTCCTCCGACGCTCGGGCAGCGAGCCAGTGCTGTGGTTGCTGTTCCCATTAAGCAGATCCGGCGTCGACTGCCGCGTCGGCGGCGCACTCAGGTGACGCTTGCTACTACCCTCACCCTCGTCGCCGTTCTGGGCGCCCTGCAATATCCAAATAAATTATTATATTTTTTCTATATAATAATCTAATAATAAATCTGAAAGGGAACTTTATTGTGCATTTTTTTGAGTCGGTACACGATTGAGAGATATAGGCGATCACATGTCGGTCGCAGCCTCTTCATAGATTTTTAGACAATTTTTCTCATCCGTATAAATCTTGTAACCAATTTTTGGGTCAAAATAATAAAATAGATTAATAAATTTAAAAGTAAATTACGTTATTTTTCGACATTTTTATAAAACTCGCGTATTGTGACATTGATAGTTGTCATGGCCAAAGACATTAGTGTGATAATTTATTTATTTTTTTGAAGGATCTAAGGCCCATAGCAAAAATAATATGACTTATATTGTCATCCACTGTTTTATTTATAAGATTTGTACGTATGAGAAAAACGAACTATACATATCCACAGAATATCCTATACCTGATCGCTGTCTGGAAATGGAAGATAATTTGAATAACTGAGGTTTTTAGTAAAGAATGGATTCGATTTTTCTGTTTGTCAGTTTGTATGTTTTTTGTGCGAGCTAATGTAAGAAATAAACTGAACTGAATATGATTTAATAAGTTACAGTTAAGGACGCTGAGATTATACATTAGTGATTGTTTATTTATAATAGATCAAAACTTATAAAAGAAGAATGTCCATCGCCCTTAGTCACACAGCTCAAAGCGATGGCAATTACTTCTACTGAATAAGTATTTATACATAACTTTATAGTTGTTAAATTTGTTGTGGAACTTTGTACATAAAAAAAAATTATAACCATAGATATTGTAACCATAGATATTCTAAACATTTATCGTTGAAGTAAAATGGAACCCACAACCATAAACCTTTACCCATTTTTATTCATAGAAGATATTTTATGGAATATGCATGTGAAGAAGACGTTTGTAACAACAATAGTTTCTGCGGTGTTAGAAATTAAGCTGACCATAATACTTAATATTATTAAGCAATAATACATAACTTAATGTATACAAACACGCTTTTATTAGTTAAAATTAACAGAACTCGTCAAGACAATTCTACTAAGCTCGAAAGTCCCAAACTAAAAATATAGCAAGTATATTAGTAGTGGTTTTAACAATATGACATTCCAGAATTCTATCACCCAGTTTCGAACTCTATCATCAGATCAATACTGTGGTACCTTTCGTGAGTGGTATTATATACCATAATATCATATTGTCAAATAATCTATATTGTAACTCTAAGCGGTATTATCTTTTACTACTAAGTTACAATTCAAACTAATAAAAGCGTATTAAAAAATAACTAAAGCCATAGCAGACACAACACAATTATCACAACACAACACAAATTATATCAATATATAAATATAATAAAGAAGATACAAGTAACGACAATAAGAAGGATGACGTGATTGGAAACAGACCCTTTTGCTGACCTTGAGTTTCGGATTTTTCAGTCTTTGAAAATATCTCTCCAATTTGGTCCTATCTATAATGTGTAAATAATATGATACAGGCTTCCCCGTCCAAGAGACGGATCCCTTGAGCGGCGACATTTCGCTGACGTGCATGATGGTCCCAATATCACTAAGATTCCTGTCGGTTATCCTAAAGTTCAGTGGGCAGAAGCTTTTCGATGATACTATTTTCGCTCCATCTTTGAGGTCTGCGAATCTTTCTTTCAACTGATGATCTACGTGCGGGCCAAACGCAAAATTATTCACGAATACTATCGTTGCAGCATTTATTTTTTCTCTATGCTCATCCAACAGAAAGTCGCCCTTTATTAATTTATATTCTCCAAATTTTTTGCCGTACCACTTCATCCACATTCTAAAATGTAAATCCATACTCTGAAACGAAGAAACATATAACTTATTATAACATAATTACAGCGCATATACATATATACGATCTAAAACTGCACTTAAAAATGATTTAATTCAAGAATGAGACGCAATTTCTGCGGAGGAATGTCGCACAGAATTGTCGCTGTCATTAAAGCAAAGGGTGGGCCAACAAAATATTAGTGTTTTATTAATT
>DWOZ01000323.1:0-10267 GCA_018251395.1 Choranthus vitellius
TAGCTACCCTACAAGTGAAACGTACGATTTCAATACTATTCGCTACTTCTACAATAATACCAACTTGCACCCGCGACACACTGAATTTTTTTTTAAACCGGGTCAGTAGTTTTTGAGATTAGCGTGTTCAAGCAAACAAACAAACTCTTCAGCTTTATAATATTAGTATAAATGTTGATGGCTTATTATCATAGTAAAAGTTAATGTTTCTATGACCAAATAAATAATTTGACTTTGTCCATGTCACCACCGCTCAGAATCGTTTGTAAGCGTTTTTTATTTATTATATGATATATGTACATATAATATATGGTGTCTTGAACATACATGGATAGCCTGTGGACGTACTATGAATCATTCTGGTCCGTTGCACGATTGTTGCACAACCCATTAGGATAAGAGCACTATCTGGGATTGATTTATCATTTAATTAAAGTTTTCTTGGAGTATGTGAATAATAACGAACGGATAAAGTTAAATACATTTTATTTTAAATTTTGATACTGCTGTAAAATCATATACATTCTGTTTTATATAAATACAACAGTAAAATTAAATACATTTTGTTTTATATTTAAATACAACAGTTAAATTAAATATATTGTGTTTTAAATTCAAATACAATTGTAAAATTAAATATATTCTGTTTTAAATTTAAATACAACTGTTAAATTAAATACCTACATTCTGTTTTAAATTTAAATACAATTGTAAAATTAAATATATTCTGTTTTAAATTAAAATACAGCTGTAAAATTAAGTAGATTCTGTTTGAAATTTAAATCCAATTGTAACAATAAATATATTCTGTTTTAAATTTTAAAGAAACATTTAAATACATTCTGTTTCGAATCGAATCAAATATTTGTCGTCAGCTTACCCTGTTATATCAACTTAAACCTAGTTTCTTCAACATTCGTCCATCTTTCTTAATACCAATTAATTGAATGGCTTCTATCGAAGCTTTGAGAATATTTATTTGGATTACAGTGCGAACAGAGCTGCCTCAACGTCTATTAAGTTCTTATTTGCATATCTTGTTCGTCAGTTTCAGTGAATCACTGCAATTCGTAACGATCTCACTGCTGGGCTTAATTGTGTTCAGGCCATAGTTCACTGTGCTGGCCAAGCCAAGTGCGATTTGACAAACTTCGCACACCTTTGACAATTTTTTAAAGAGTAAGGTTTTCTGCTGTATTAAAAGGACTCAGGACTGGTCAGAGTGGCGCAAATTAGAAGAGGCCTATGTCCCTGTAAAGGATGGATGGATGGGTGAAGGTTTTTAAATAATAGAGACGGACAAAGAGGGCTACGACCCACCTGATGGTAAGTGATCACCGTTGCCTATGGACACGTCCAACGTCCAGAAAGCTGAAGGTACGATGCCTGTCTTGGAGAAAACGGTTAATACTCTTTTTAAATTGCAAGTAATACGATACTATTTAAGTTACGATAACATTATAATAATATTGACAGGCCAGTTGGTCTAGTGGTTAGTGAACCTAACTGTTACACCGAAGGCCGTGGGTTCGATTCCCAGCCAGGTCAAACTTCTCTGTGATGAACAGGAATGTTTGTTCTGTGTGTCTGGGTGTAAATATATATGTATGTATTTAAAATATGTGTATGTTTATTAGTTATCTGATCACCATAATACAAGCTAACTCTTAGTTAGGGGTTTAATGGCCGTGTGTGAGTTCTCCAAAGATATTTATTATTTATTTACTTATAAAATATGTGTATGTTTATCAGTTGTGTGATCACCATAATACAAGCTAACTCTTAGTTTGGGATGTGTGAGTTCTCCAAAGATATTTGTTATTTATTTATTTATATATTATATTTATTAAGAGTAGGCGGCTCAGGTTTAGCCGACGCGGGACAGGTGTGTCGCGCAGCGCTGGTTTTCAGCCGCTCCCTTCTCCCTAAGATCTAATGCGGGTGTAGAAAGTTGTAGGTTCCCCCATTACCTAATAATAAACATGTATTTATAAATAAGGTAAATCCCTCGCTTCGCTTCGGAAGAAGAGTTTGTCGAGAGATTTCAGAGTTGCCATACTAATTTTAACCTATCATCCCGCGGGAACTAACCAGATTTCTGGGATAAAAAGTATCTTATAACCATTATTCGTATATAAGCCACAAACATCCTAAATTTCATCTTAATTGGTTCATTGGTTTCAGAGTTGTCATACTAATTCTAACCTGTTATCCCGTGAGAAATATCCTGGGATAAAACATTCCTATACCCATTCTCGGGTTTTAAACTACGACTATGTGTCAAGTTTCATCTAAATCTGTCCGGAGTATTTTTTTTTGGATCTATTGTACACAAAAATGTCTTGTTCTCTATATCGATAACAAAACTGGTGACAAAAGAAGAATGGCAAGGAGTAGGATTAAATGACTGGAAGAAAAGAAGAGGACTATTTGAGCTTGAGCGTGTTAGGGGAAAAATTTAGCTTTTCTCCCTCTGAATCCCCTGGTCCACCACAGGGTGTACGGGAAGAAGAGACAGGGGAAACATCTAGCTTGTCTCTCTCAGGATCCCCTGGACCACCACGGGGTGTACGGGAGGAAGAGACAGGGGAAACATCGAGCTTGTCTCTCTCAGGATCCCCTGGACCACCACTGTCTATAAGCTGAGTGAAGAATAGTGTAAGAATCTTACAGCTTATGTTTATTTATCCTTAAAGCCACACTTGGAGCGACGATGCAGCAAGTTACACGCCCACATTTGCCAAACCCAATTTCACAAACAAACCAATAAAATACTCCCATGATTTGCATACAACAATCATGTCCCGATCATGACCGACATCAAACAAACAGTAAAGTCTGTTAAAATGTCAGTAAACATTTGCAAAAAGTTTGTTAACAAATTGCAGCACGAAATATTTGCGATGAGCGTGTATGTTAAATAATAAACACATCATTATTTTTTAACAATATTAAAAAATCTCTCGTATCAATGTACTAGGGTTCCCTTTATCGTCATCCGGAGAACAAACATTCATGTGTACTCATTAATGTTAACCAGGGTGAGGAGAAACGCTGAAGCAATGGGGTTCGCAAGACAATTACCAATTAGGCTATAAGGCTGTTCAATAATTTATGACATCGTTAATATTGGTTGTCTGAAAGGAATTAGGATTCTCCTACCAATTAAACTGTATAAAACAATAAAATTGTAAAGTATCGAATGCCGTACATGCAAGATATTTTTTACAGGGCAACGTTTTTTCAAATCGTTTGACTCGTATTAGTTTTTGGAGATACAAAACAAATTAAACCATCCTCGATATTTAAAATACCTTATTAATTTGTAAGACCAACATAAAACTACGAGTATAAGCCAGCGGTTAAACTATTAGCCAGATTAATTGGTCGGATTCACTACACTCGTTCCATCGCATCTCGCGATTGGTTCATCGGGCGATGTTCGTTATCTACTTGTTACGCGCCCCTCATGCGATTCCTATACTTTGGCCGAAAGTGTACATTAGCCATCACGTATCTTTGTTCATGTTCTCAAGCTTCGTGGCGTTTACTATACCACCTCACATCGTCAATCTATTCACGGTTCCACTTCAAAAGTATTTCGAGAGTACCTACTCCTAATAGTATTGTTAAATCACATGTACAATAGATGTTCAATCGGTTGATTAGAGCTCAGTTCACGTTTCGACAGTTTTAACGTCGATAACATTATTATTTGTATGTTGCTGATATATCAAACATTAGATCAGTTTGCGCAATGTCTAGGCGTGAACGTGACATCGTATTCGTGACCACTTCAAACTCGATTACACTCCATGGTTTGTTTAATCTGAAGAACGGCATAAAAACATTATTAAAGTGTGTCACTGGCCATTATAGTTTACAATTTATTTATTTAGATAACGTACCTACGAGTAAGTCATTGAAGATATTTTCTTTTTGTTAGAAGCTTATTTAAGATTATCATATTAAAATTCTGCAGGTGACACGAACTTACATTAGATACCTTAACTTAGGCCGTGAATGTGTACCTGAATATGAGTTATTTTAGCAGAGTGTAGCTGCTGAGAATTCAAATGGAGTTTTCTAACGGCAGGCGGAATCACAAGCAACGACTATTACTAAATTTGATAAACCTACATCATTTCGTCTCAATAATGGTTACTTACTCAAAGGCCAAGAATCATATAAAATAAAAACAGATTGAAAACTGTAAAGAAGTCAAGAAAATTAGAGAGACGGGAACGGGTGATTTTTTGAAGGTGAAATGTGAAGGTTTTCTGCACGACCCCTATACTCAATAGTATAGGGTGATATATTAGTTTTTTTATTGAATATATTGATAAAAATCTGATAATTTTGTATGGCAAAAATCTATTCCTGATCTAAATCCAGGTCGAATTTGCACCAAGTAAGTGCTTATAGCTATTTACTCTAAGAGATAACCTAATTAGGTCAAAACTTGAAGTTACGCTACAGTAAAAGGTGACCTTTTCCTTTCCATATAACTGTTATAGCTAGTATGTACCTAACATACATTAACAGTAGGTACTGTAAATTTCACTTGGCTCGTGTGCTAAAAAGCAACTCGCAGTATTCATAAGTCAAGGCTATTATTTACTATTTGCATATTGGCCTTTTAATGATATTGAACGGAACATGTGTAATATATTTAACACATGAGTGGTCGCGGGTCTGCGACCGCGTGGGAAATGCGGGACATTGAACGAACTGTCCGATTCTACGCATTTCATACAACGTCTGTACTATTTCTATGGATTGACCGGATGTGGTATTCGGGTTTCAGGTTTTCTATACGCTGTTTTTATTGCAATTTTAGAACTTTGCTATACTTTCTTTATGAAGAGATAGCAAAAGGAATGTACTTCTTTCTTCATTTATTTAATTATTCCTTTTTTGGGACGAATTGGGATACCCTATAATGTTATATGTAGTAGTATTGTAATAATAAATAAATAAATAAATTTACATACTTATTAAATTGTTATTGATTAGTATTGTAGTTGGATTTCGGCTTGATTATGTTGCGAATAAGCATATTCCAGTTTTGTATTTATTTACTGATTGTATATTTATAAACCGAAATTATGCATGTATTAATACATAGTAATATTATCTAAAACACAGAACCAATGTCAAAACACAGAGATTTTAAAATTACTATTTACATAAAGGTAATAATATATTTGGTTTGCAAAACATCAGTTACTTAGTTTGACGGTAGGTAGCAAAATGGGCGATTTCGATAAACTATTGCCGAATTCAACTTTGCCCATTCGTAAGATACCATTCCTGCCGCAATATTGAAAAAATGGCGTAAAATTTACCAAAATGGCGGGTATAATTTATTAAGCGCGTAATTTTTTGATAATATTGAATGATTTTATGAAATATGTTAAACAAACTTTGTCTTAGTTTGTGTTCTCATATCTCAGCACTATCGCTCGGGCCGTATCTTTTAGCTTAATTGGCCTTACCTGAGCTAACATATGATCATAAAGATAATAAGTGTGAAATAGTTTACGCCCTTAATACTGAACCACTTTTATAACTACTAGATAGGTAATTCAAACGTCTTATTAATGTTTAATAGAAAACTGCAATATTTGACCCAGTTGTAGGAGAAATTTAATTGATCCAAAAATGAATCCAAGAATCATCATCTCAACCCATAACGGCCAACTATTGAGCACGAGTCTCTTCTTTGAATGAGAAGGTTAAGGCCATAGCCCACCACGCTGGCCAAGTGCGGATCGGTAGACTTCACACACCTTTGAGTTTTGCAAAACTCCCCGGCATGCAGGTTTCCTGACGATGTTTTCCTTCACCGTTATAGCGAGTGACATTTAAATGCTTAGAAAGCACATAACTCCGAAAAGTCAGAAATGCGCGCCCTGGGATTCGAACCCGGACCCCCCGAATAGGAGGCCGAATTCTTAACCACTAGGCTATCAAAATCCAAAAGAATGCAAGAATGCTTAGAAATAATTGACATCCACCCAATACTCGTATCTATAACCTTCCAATGTCTTCTCTTTATCCAGCGATAAGTAGCATATTTTTAATGTATTAAATTCTTTGTCAATTATTTTATACTTTACTTATAAATATTTATAGCTTTGAATCACGTTATTTACTGGCAAGCAGCATGAGGAAATAATTCACTAACACCTATGATATCTTCTTAACGAATGTGTGAATGCGATATTGCAAATAAGGTTTTTTATTATTATGTGAAATAAGTGTAAAGAACTTTAATTACTCAGTAATATTATTATAACTGCTAATCTTGCTAGCCTGCGTGAGAAAATTGCTTCGTAATTTAGTTAAAAGATAGGTAATTGTAGATAGACACACTTAATTTTTAGCAAGTATTTTATTCAAAAAAATGTTCTTTCCATTCATGTGGATAAGTTATTACCTGCATTAAAAACATTTGTCATTGAAATTGGATATTTATTGTATTTTTCTATAGGATTATACTAACCAAAATATAACTAAACCTATGTTGTTTAAAGATTATCGCGTAGGATACAGCAAAAGTAACAATATCTACTTAATAGCTCCCTATAGTATTGCCTAAGCCTATGTCGAAGATAGCATAGAAGATGTAAATGACACTTATCACACGCAGAACAAATATTCATCTGCTATATAAATCTAGACCAGCAAAAAACCTAATTCGAGATCGAGGTCAATCGCATTGCAGGTCACTACCAACTAGGCCTACCACTAGCTGTTATTATTTAACTAACAGTTTCAGCCGGCGTCATGTGTTCATGAAAAGTTGTAGACTATAATCTATCTGCTAAGTTTCATCTTAATCCGTCTAACATATAAATACGCAAGTCATTCCAGTTGAATCTACAATCAGGATAAAGATAATCGTATGTTAACTTCCTTGATGTGGTCTATCTTTATACGCGTTAAACGTTACCACGTGAAGGAAAGTCAAACGCCCAAATATCTTCCAAATCTATAAGCAGGATTCCCACTATTAGCAACGAGCAATGGAGCTTTATTTATTTTCTTTATTAGGTTTACCAACATTTTTTTTCTTTTATTGTTTTTAATCTTATGTACTTATTATACCATTACAAAATATCTACCAAACTGCACAGTAGTTTATCGTTATATTCTGACATAAATGATTAATAATAAACACTGTCTTAGCTAAATGTACAATCAACAGGTAAACACTGCATGCTTTTATAGTAGTTTAGTCTGTTTAAGTTTAATGGTGCTTAAGTTTTATAATGGAAACATGAATGAAATGAAAATAAAAATGAGGATATCAAGGGTTAACTTAGTTAATCTGGAATTTTGTTCATTAAATGAAGTCGAAACTGGTGATTTTTTTGTGAACATAAGTCAATTTTTCCGTCTGTAACCTAAGCAGCTAATGAGCTGTGGATTTTATGTAATCTAAGGAGTCCATATCACCCCTATGTTCACCTTTTTGGTCTTGAATCGTATAAATTGCGCCTACCTGTACAGGAATAATTTCCATATAAAACCTGTTTATGCAAGCAGGAGGCAATGCCCCCGTTTCTTCCGTTTTGATAGCAGTTGCATAATTTGTAAACCTGCTGTATTTGTTAGGATATATCAAAGCAATTACAGGTCGTACAAGTAATTCTAATTTAACTTTTAATTTAGATATGAAAAACCTGGAACAAACTGCCCCACAGAAGACCAATAGGTGATGTTTAGCAGAGAAATAATAAGTTTGACCTTCCACAGGACAGGTCTTACGATGTTTATACAAATAAAGAGTATATTATTATATAGTTTATATGTTTTTAGACACAAGCTATTATGACAAACAACTAAATTATTACAACGATAAAATCGATAATAAATAAAAATCTCACAATCCGGTTTAAGTAGTAGCTAAAACCAGTATATTTATTTTATACCAATTGCTTAGAAACAACATAGTGGTTTTGCGCTCAATAA
The DNA here is from genome assembly GCA_018251395.1 of Choranthus vitellius. Taxonomy (NCBI): domain Eukaryota; kingdom Metazoa; phylum Arthropoda; class Insecta; order Lepidoptera; family Hesperiidae; genus Choranthus; species Choranthus vitellius. The sequence continues at coordinate 7,981 of DWOZ01000323.1, forward strand.
TATCAAAAATACTGGGAATGAAACAATCACATATTTGCTGCTTATATTTTACAGTACGTTTAACTTTCAACAGCGTTATTTGATACCAATTTAAATGTTAAGTTCATCCTCATTAGACAGTTCAAATAATGTGTAAGTTTAATGTTTACATGTTACATAGATGACATTTTAACATACCTGAACAATCGAAGCGACGAGAAGCCCGAAGCAAAGCGCGATGCTAGTGACATGAGTCATGTTATCACCGATGGCGATGCAAGACCCCACACCGATGGAGGTGAGAAGGAAGGTGCCGACCAGCTCCGCAACCAGCTGCCGCCATAGCAGCTTGTTCTCCACCACGTCCGCTACCCCGATGACTGAGTCTGACCCTGGAACAATGGAATACAGATATAAAATATTTTTTTGTAGTTACAATTGAAAAAAGCAGACAGCATCTGATAAGGAGTAGTTTTCATCCATCATAGACATCAATAATACTAAAGCGATCATAAAGACTTTCTTTACTTTTTTCTTAATTTCTTAAAATAGAGTCCCTCAATGAAATGTGACATGTCTTTTGACGGCTGATAAAAGTAAAGAGGAGAGTGATTCATACGGTTTCTCAAATATTAATATCGATAATTGATTTTGATAATGATCTTGGCCCACGGAGACGAGATACTTAGCACTGCATAATTGTTGGCTACGTAATATAGTTAATAAAAGAAATATACACAGAACATCGTTATATAAAGAAAATATTAGACATTCTGGTGCTAAATGCTTGAATAATATAATTGCAGAGCAGTCACGATCCATGAATTATACTGTATAGATTCTTTTTTCTATACAATACAGTATAATTATTAATACAGTATAATATTATAATTAAAATAACAATGTTCAGAATTTATTGATTCAGTTGGCGCTACAGTAATTATATCAATCAGAAGGTGTATCGAGGATATTGCGTAGTTTTACCTTTTATTGCCTCTCAGCTATTGTCATTAAATTCCTCTTGAAATAATGTTATAGAAGAATGAAATTGTATATTATTGTACATCTGACCTCCGAAAAATATTTTGTAATATTTATAGCAGAAAATCAGCCTTAATAACTCTCCATAACATGGGATTGTTTTTTATATTTTAATGATCTCCAAACGTATATCATAATACGGAATTAAATGCATGAATTCAAACGAAAAACATTTCTGATTTTATTTCAAAATAAATTTCACGACTATTTTCATTAATTTTTCGGTAATCCAGTTCCCCTCTTTTTCTCCCCGTCCTTCAACCATCATCCTCCCCATTCTTCTTCTGTCTCCCGTCCTGAAGTGGTATGTTGTTGGTGAATCTGGGGTCAGTTGCGGTCGTTATTGACCTCAATTGCTTTAGCAATGTACCGCTTCCCTTACCAGCATATACGGATCTAATTCTTCCTTCCTGGCAGGCAACGCGTTAGTAACACCTCAGGCTGGTGTTATTAACGTCCACGGGCGGCGGTGATCACTTACCATCAGTTTATGTGATAAGCAGGCAAACGAGCAGACAACATATATACTGCTTTAAAAACATACTGATATATATATGTATTTCTCTCTTTCTCTCTACTTTTGCAAATTCTACTAAAGCTGACCTGGCTGTCATAAGCGAGAGGAGATAGATTTCTTTTTGAACCAGGCTACAGAATCATTCGAGGTATATATAGGTATTCATGTAGATTATCTGGTAAAGGTGAAATACGCTTGTCGACCAACTCAGCGGCATTTAGTAAAGCAAACAGAGGCTGTCTGACTAATTCCGGCGGTGAGACACAAAGAGGCACATCGCATTAGTCTTTGACAGTGAACGCAAATACACAATGTTGGTTGTATCTAGAGAAATGTACTAGGAATATACGAAACCTCTAAAACATCTGAGCTGTTTTTTTTAATTTTCAGAGAGCGTTAAAAATAACAAAACGTCAAAAATATTTAACTCTTCTGTCACTTTCTAACACTAACACTTCGAATGCGGTAGGAGGTCTAAAATACCGTGTATAGTATAGCGCTGATGAAAGAATATTCCATCTTTTCTTCTTCACAGGGTTTAATATGACTTGTACCGCCATGATGCTGGTATTATTAACAGACGTAAAGCACCTTTAGGAATAGAAAGAATTAAAAAACGAATGCCACTGAGTACGCTTTAACATAGAAAATTTTAGTAATTGCATAAAAATCCTCTTATTCCTCATCTAAAGGTTGTCTGGAAGAGATCGCTGCTTAGCGATAAGACCGCCTTTTGTACTCTACTTACAC
>DWOZ01000324.1:0-10264 GCA_018251395.1 Choranthus vitellius
TACTCCTCTTTTCCTCCCCGTCCTTCAGTCATACTCCTCCCCATTCTTCTTTCGTCTCCCGTCCTGAAGCGGTAAGTTGATGGGTGTATCTGGGGTCAGTTGCTTTGATCGGAGTTGATTTAAAAATGTACCGCTTGTTTCTTCAGATGATTCGCCTGCTCGTTTGCCTGCTTATAACATAAAAATAAAAACAACGATACATCCATGAGTATGTATGTAACATTAGTTGTGGGACTAATGAACCATTAAATGTTTATGTCGCCCGCGATATAGGCAGGCTCAGTGCGTGGGCGTGAATGTGAAGGCGTTTATTTATTCATTTATATTTAATGTCTTCTCAGGTTGATAGACTTGTGAGACAAGGAGTGCCGCCGGATTTATTTTATAATCATTTGAGTACGACCTTTTGAAGATATTGGCTGTTTATCTTTATCTCATGCCATTTTTAAAGCACCTTAATTAAAATGTACTAACACTTATTCGTAAGACTCCTAGTGCCTCGTGCCTCGGGGCAGATCTTGAATTTTACACGCCCTGGGTTAATATTACTCTGGTACCTAATTATTCATCTAACATCAATTTTCTCAAAAATCTATCAATATCCAGAAGGAATTTGTCTAAAAATTATGATAGGTTTTTAATTTTACATATTTACCTTTATTCAAAAACATGCAGGTATTGCCTATTGTTTTTATTTGGGCCTGGGGGCCCGTTGTATTCACGAGGCCCTGAGCTGAAGCCCAAATCCCAGTCGGTAGACACGACCCTGCCCTGCCTCTTAAACAATACTAGATAGCTGAATACGAATCAACACATATGAAATTGACTCTTCGTCATCTCATAACCTCAGTAAGAAGTTAGGGATTTCATTCGTTATTTTAAAAAATTAAAATACATAGTAGATGGTATTACAGAACGAGAAATTAAGAAATGGAGCAGATAAATAGTAAAAGTTTCTGCTGCTACAAATTTGTGTCCCGGGTACGGTAGAATAAGTATCTATTACTGTGATAGGATCTCAAAAGAACCTCTAGATCTAAAAAAAAACTATTTCTTAATTTTAACTTTCATATTTGAAGTTATCTTTTTTAGTTACTTCTATTTTGTAACTAGCTGTACCCAGCGCGCGTTGCTACGCACCCACTCATGAACCATGTGTCCGATGGATATTATTTTAGTGCCGAAGCCTTTTTCAGATAATTCTGACCAAATTTGCTACAGACAGCAGTCTCGCTCCTACTTCTCTTCTATCTCCTACCATAAAAGATAAATAAATAAACGAACAAACATTGATTTTCATACACATTTGGTAATGAAGTATTTTTCATGCATTAAACTTTTTCCAAGGCTTAGAAACCTTTTTTCCTTTGACACCAAACCAGTACGCAGCAGGCGGAGACACGATTTGGTCCATATCTCTAAACCCATGCAATTTCCTGCATCAATGCATCAATTTCCCTAAATTAAAGTGCTTAAATATAGTCTATTAAAACTGCGATAAGTAGTTTCGCAGATACAGCAATACAAAAAAATTATACATACATACATACGAGTAGGTTTGTGAAATGTTGTATATTTCCCTAAAGGCTGATCACCTTTATATGTAAATTTGACATTTTGAATAATATCACATATGTATGTGATAACTTCCTTTTTTGAAGTCTGTTCAAAATGCTAAAGGTTAAGGAGGGTCCTGTTACAAGGAACCTTATTTTCGATGTTTTAAGCTTATCCTTTGAACCATATGATGCGCAGTGACTTTATATAAAACATGTACTTTTTATGATCGTTCTAAAGTTCTTCAAAGGGTTCGACTTTAAACAAGAAACACGTAATTTAAGCTTAAATATTGCACATTGGTACAGAACGTACATATGCAGTTCGTTCTCGCGTTTAGACTTTTCTCGTCTTCATCATCATTTTTTTCATAATCCTTTTAAATTCATAAGGTTTTTTAAATATTACCTACAAAGGGCATGTAAAATTTAATTAAATTGAAAGTTAACAAGTTCTATTCAATCATTGTGCGTGGGTATAAGTTGTTTGATAAAATCAACATTTATTGTGTGATTTTATGTTACCCTAATTATACGGCTCTATTTAACATAATTATTACAAGTTTAAATTTGTGAATAAAAATTACTTCGCAATTTTCACCGTTAATAATTTACTTTGAATAGCGTAATACTTACTACCACGCATTTAATGCGCATAACAATTGTAATGCCTTTATTTTTCATATCAAAATTTTATGATAAGTATAATGAAAGTAAGTGCCGATGTTTGCTCATATAAATGTTAACACCGAAAATTAGGTACAGTTTGTTATATAACCACTATATATACAAAAGTTCAAGGAATAAATGCTCAATTCACGCTACAACAAAATGCAAATGATTGTATTCGTGTGTGTATGAGTTAGATATATAGACCACAATACATATAATGGACATATGTATTGTGAAATTGTTATAGTGGCCCACAGATGGTTGTAGATACAATGCATGTGATAAATCCAAACAAGATAAAATCAGTAGCTTTTAAACTAGTAGTAAATTACCTAAAATACGTCTACCAAATATCTTTTGTGTATTAGTATTAACAGTTTTTAAAAGAAAAACTTTTTACTTCATTATAATATTTTAAAAGGATGATCACAAATGCACTTTACCTTTGAAAATTCCTCGATTTTTAAGTAAAATCTACGAAATTGTAAAATTAAAATGTTTATATTAAAATTGGTAAGCTAATGAGTAGCAACTATTTTCAAATTGAAGAACTGGAGTACCTTATGTGAAACAAAAAGGATTAGACAAAATATGGAAGAAATCGGAAAAGCTTTTCACTATGAAGAATATTCACTAAATATGTATATCTTAAAATTGGATATCTTATGTACTAGATCTGCGTTAAAAAAGTGCAGAATTATGTGTGCTGCGTCAGCTAGTAAAATATAGTTTTAACAAACAATTGTTATGTTTTTTGGCTGTCTTTTAAACGATAGTACACTTTATTATATATAAACTCAGTATATTATTACTCAATATCCTAATTAACGTTTAAATCTCTATCAAAGTCTACAGCTCGTTAAGTATGAAACAGGATTTATTCGAGTTCAGGATCTGAACATGAACAATCTAATCACGGGCGCCGCTGGCATCGTTTACCTGGCCTGGTGGAAGATCTCCCATTGATTTTATTATCAAGGATTTATTTGTCCAATAATTCTCCGCAACCTGATTGATGTACAACATACAAGATGTATCTTGATAATGTATACCTAAAACCTTTTTGTATAACTACATTATCTAATTGAAATTGTTCCTTCTATTGAAAAGATAAGAAATGAGTATTTTAAGAAACGGAAGAAAAATTACGCTAATTTATTCTCAAGGTTGACTTTTTAACTCCAAACAGTACCCTAAAGATGAGTTTTGAAGAATAATTATAGCAATGAGACCCGACTTGGTGGTTTCTAGTTTACGAAATTACTACATTTAATGTAAAAGTATAAAGCTATATAATATACAAATTAAAGACATACATACATATACAACTTTGTAGAAGCTTACAACTTATTCCATAAAAATATATACATAGGTAGTCGTTAGGTATATAGATTATATGTAATACTTTTGTTTTACTCCATAAAAAATATTATTAAAAATAATCTATAATTTAAAATAATTTATTACAATAACAATATATAGAAAAATTGGATACTGATCGTGGGAAAATGTGGTAAAATCGTTGTAGCTTGTCGAGTGTGAGCTTATTAGATTCGTTTACGTTGTTAATTTTAAACGAAGTTTCATTTACCTACAAGTTTAAAGCGAAAAAGTATTAGTTAAGGACCGAAATTATTATTTATCGCATTTAGGATAATGTTAACCTTCTTCAAGGTATGTGGAAATATTCTTATATTAATAAGTTATAAATCCGTAATAATCCAAGTTAGGAAGAAACGTCCAAGCTGAGTCGGAAATCCAAGATTACATCAATTACCTTGAAACAACATTAGTTGGACGTGTTCGCTATAATTGGTGTTTGTTAATAGCTGTTGTGCTAGCCGATTGTCGGAAGCGACTAATGGACCTGTTGCACGGGGGCCATTCACCAAGATTTTCAGCGCTGACACGTTCAACACATTTTTAATAAGTACAAATGGTAAAAAACTGTTATTTTCTAAACACTCTTTATTATTCTGTCACCAAAACACTTTCAGCAAAGATAGCTCCACCATTTAATGAAAGCAGAAACCCTGAAGCAGTACTGTCGGTAGTGGACTTGATTTTCTGTAAATATCAGATCACTTTGCTCAGATGTAATCTAATAATATCGCCTATAAAGGTAATATTATAATACGCAAGACAATAAAAAAGTAATTTCCTCGAAGACATTCAATATTCAATATTCTTATTGCAAAGTAAATAATAATTTCACAATCAACACACAATATCCGTTCAAGCCGTCTCATCTTAAATGCAATAGGTGCATGTACAAAGGCATAGCTGTTCTAATTAACTTACACTAGAATACATAATTAACCTTTTCCCTAAATATTACGACACGGAGCTCGTATCTCATGCTTCTAGTTGCTATTAAATAGAGAAGTTATACACGCCCACGCTGACAGGAGGCCCTATAATTATAACGTTGAAATAACGTGTCGTAATCCCTCGAGCGGGGCTCTTCTCGGCTTATACCACCTACAGGTAAAGTTAGTTAACAATGAGGAGAAATATTTTTGTTTTAGTTACATTATGATACTTTTCATACATTACAGAAAGGTCTGACGAGAAATTCATTAGCATTAAAAATATATTATTAACGTTATTTTATTGTTTAAAGTGCTTAAAAATATACCAAGCGCAGCAGAAAATACGTTTTAGTACAATACAATACAAAAATGGCAGACTTAGGAGCAATTCTTTCGTAGAAAGAAAAAGTTCAGAATTGAAAAAAACGAACCTACTAACTTACTAATAGGTTTTTAAATATTTACTGACAGACAACGCGCAGGCTGAAGTAGTGGACAGCAAGAAACTTTTTACAACGGCTTCTTTACACTGACTTTACCCATAAATGGCCTGCTACTGGGCACGAGTCTCTCCTGGAAATGTTGACGCCTGGAACATGCTCCACCACTGCTGCTCCAATGAACTATTAGGTTTATTGTACAAATAGGTTTATTGTACACTTAATACAACTTAATTTACTTATCATCTATCTATCATTATTACAACTTAATCGTTGCCGTATTATTTAGTTTAAACATATTTGACTGATATGAGCATGCAATGTTACAATTACATTATAATTGAAAATGAATTAATTATAACTTAGATACATAAATGCTATCTTAGCGTCAATTAAAATTCAATTGTAATAAAAAATGTACGTTAACTCATAAGTATTATTTTAAGAAACCATTAATGTGAGTTTAAATAATATTACCATTGTCATTTTTAATGAAGATTGTTATACATTTTTACACGCATGCAATTAGCGCCGTTTTGAATGCGGGTTATATTTTGTAATAATTATACCTATTACCTATTCCAAAGTTCTTATCAAGTGCAAAAATCCTACCATCCAATCTACAATAAAATCTATTAAAAACTGTAATCAAATCGATTCAATCAATACGATTGATTCGTTGTAACATTCATGTATGTCTTAAAATAATAACACTGATGCATATTGGATTAATGTCAGTCATATAGCTCGTGATATATAGACGTGCGTCAGTCATATTGCTTAGAGTATCGGTTGATCAATTTGTTAGCCACCCACATATCATACACGCTGTTCAACATATTGTTAACTCAACATAGCGTTTTTAATGCTCGATAAATTTCTAACAAGATGTATACACGTCAACCATAAAATACAATTTTCGTTTGATAAACCTGCACATAAAAAATACGCCGTGAAAAAAGGTTGTAGTCATATTGAACATCAATTTCTCGAACGAACGCTTTTCTATGTGTGAGTTTGATACGCGCACATGCAAATAACCTTTATATTCGTAACTTTGAATGATTGCGTACCTTGGTAGTGCGATATTCAAATGGTTTTCAATAATATAACTCGTTTGTGGGTGTTTAGTATGTAATGACGATAACGTTAATTCAATGTTTATCTATCTATACAAATATTACAAAGAGGAAAGATTTTATTGTTTGTTTGTTTGAAGAGAATAGGCTTCGAAAGTAATGAGTCGATTTGAAAAATTATTTCACCATTAGAATCCTACATTGTACGTCCGTGCGTCCGTCCGTCCGTCCATTGTATGTCCGTGTAATAACTTCAAGAATGTAAACAAACGTGTGAAAAAATACCAAATAACCCCTTATTTCATATACGATTTTTATAGGTATGGTGTGGTAATATTGACAATAAAGCATAGTGATGTATTACAGTTTTATAAATGACATCAATATCTACAAATAAGTCCGCGATACCATGTGTGTAACTATTACAGGTATATCACAATCAATAACTACTTTTTTCTTGTAACTGGTTCTACGAAGCGAAGCAAGGGCAGTTTCTAGTATTTATCGTAGTCGAGATTACGGTTTATAAAGATTGATCAACATTATCGGGTTACAATATCCATATCGTTAAAATTACGTATATTATAATAGGTATAAATACTCGTACATACCTCATTTATATCTGCCGGCACTGGGCTGAAAACTAATTAAGAATTATCATTTTAATTAAATATGAGCCAAATTTTAATACTGTCACTGTCAATTAACTATGGGTTCTTTTTAATATCAAAAATAGAGCATTGTTGATGACCCAAGAATTTTCGCGAGAAACCAATTACATCATAAGCTCGCTATTAACATTTCACTAATGCCTAAAATTTATTGTTGCCTTACAATTTATTAAATGCTTATTTTTAGTAAGCACGATAACTTTTTAAAATAAAGCAAGAAAGAAAGAGTTTATTCGTGGTCTGGCCACCGCAAAACTTACATCAAAATTCAGGAACATACAACAAAATACAATATCAAAGATTAAAGACGAAAACACAAAGACAAAAATAAATCCCATACAACACATCACTACTAATATTATAAATGCGAAAGTAACTCTGTCTGTCTGTCTGTCTTTCTGTTACGCTTTGACGTCTAAATCACAGAACCGATTTTGATGAAATTTGGTATAGAGAGTTGACCCTGAGGAAGACTATAGGATACTTTTTATTGCGCAATATAAGGAAGAAGGGGTAAAAAGAGGGGATGAATGTTTGTATGGATTTCGTAATTATTAAATATATAACAGTGAAACTTTGTATTTAGACACTTTTATAAGAAACGATATAGGCTACTTTTTATCCCGAAAAAAGGCTAGAAAGGATTAATCGAGGGGACATATGTTTGTATGGAAATTCGTTATTTTTAAAGACAGGACTGCGAAACTTTGTATTAAAACATAATAGGAAATGAAAGAACATAGGCTACTTTTCATCGTGGGAAAAGGGGTTCAAAGAGAGGATAAACGGTAGAAGATCATCATCATCATTGTTTAAAGGCAGACACGTTAAACTTATAACGCCTCTCCTTTTTCGTCGGGGGCTACAAATGCTATGGCGCGCATGGGAACACGGCGCGGCGTAGCGTTCTTTCCAATCATATATTCGCAAGTTATTCACATATGAAATAGGGCTACATATTGACCACCACCCACCACCACGACCAACCACGGACGAAGTCGCCAGCAAAAGCTAGTTAACAATAAAACATAAAAGACATACATTAAACAGTAAGACACAAACTTTACATTGTTTGACTAAAACTCTGTGCTGCAGCATTAGGACTCTGTACGAGACGTTCTACTAGTTTTTAAGAGCCACAATTCTTGTAGCACTTACATTATTATCAATTTTAATTAAAATTCAATTTCCGTTATTCGTTTTCTTTACAAGAATCAATTTAAAATCAACTAGGAAAAGTAGGAAACTGGACGATTTTTTTATATCTTAGCATTCGTGAAATCAATATGATCTTGGTTAGCGGGGTATAGTGAAAAGTCCTCTTATACGCCACAGATGGGAAGTTATGGCTTTTATGAATGGCGAAAGGTGAAGGGTCACGTTATAGTGCAACCGCATTAGCTTCCAAACTTCGTTCTGCGTTAACCAACTTAATTATACTATCCACATACAGCCTTGTGTGCTGTACACCCTGAGTGAACCTCAGTGATTGCGGTGCAGTTACATCAAGTGAGGGGTCTGATATTGAGGTGCAATCACTTTGGATTCGATCTTCAAAATTTAAATAAGTATTGTAAAAAACTAGTAATCGTTACTTTTGTGGAAATCTTGGGCTTTCAAAATACGGCATAAAAAATTTCTACTAATACAAAATGAGGTCCGCAACCGAGGTTATGCTACCAGTTGAGTTCTTATCAGAAGATGCTACCAGTCTAGCTTTTTCGGCGTTGTTCGTTAACTGATCAATAAGAGAAGCAAATGCCAACTTAATTCCAGGTATCACTCAAAGTTTTTAAATTGACTTATTTAACGGGAATGCTTTCCATCGAAAACGTCCATCAGAAGCCGTCCAGACCTCAAAAGCTTTCTAGCAAGCTTATACCATACTAGCCAATACATTACTTTATCCAAAATAGTTTGCTAATAACCTAACCGTAAACGCAGTAAACGCAGAGAAAGGAAAAAAAGGGAAGAAAAGCCACATCTACAGTGGAACGACGAGTACGCAACTTACGAAATTTATTTCCAAATGTATTTCCAAATGTTAGATTAAAATTTACTGTAAATTAAATTTCAAATTCAGAAAATGTTTTTTATACTTAGAATAAGTTAATACCTTTGATCCCACCTGATGGAAAGTAGCTTTGATGTCTAAGGAGCTGGGTGCACTAACTTACTAAACGCCTATTCTCTCTTGTCTTGAAGAATTGTTTCTTTTAATGCCTTCTGATGTCAGTCCCGTAATCAAAGAGAATTTCTAACGAAGAAGATATGTAAATTAAGATCTAAATAAGCAATATAAAGGAATAATAATAATGCCTAATAACTTTATAAGGAAGTACCTATTGTACATGTAATGTAATAATGCAGTGTAATGTATACATGTTTATGCTTATGCGTCGTTGGTCAGTTACATTTACGGATTTATTAAGTAGTAGCATGAGCGAAATTCGCCTACAGTAGTAAAATTCCTTTTAAATAAAGAATCAAGATATTTCTGTACCGTTTTAGAAAATTTGTCATCGTATACCTCAATGCCTCCCTTCGTTTTTTGGTTGGGAGTGTTACATTACATGATACAAATCGATATTACTCTTCTACGTCAAATCGACAACGTTAAAGGGGTGCGGATTTAAACATTTTTCTTTGTTTCGCAGTTTTTTCTTCTCCACGTCGTATACTGAAAAAAGGACGTGACTTGAGAGTAGCATATTCTCCATTCTGAATTATCCCTGCACCTACTATAACACTGTAGGACCTATAGTAATTCACACCATAAATGTATTCAACAATAAATTTCCGATCAAAGTACGTTACTAAATAAATAACTTATTTATACTAATAATAAAACTATAACGGGGTAAATATTTTTTGAAACGTATTGTATGTCTGTTCGAACTGCACACAAAACCACTAGATAGACTTAGATAAAACTTAGCGTAATTATACATAGTTTAAAACTTGAGAATGCTTATAAGATAGGTTTTGTCCCAGGAAAAGGCCTTGTTCCCGCAGGAGAACAGGTTAAATTTAGTGTGGGAACTTTTACACCACTGGACTAATTTAGATGAAATTTAGCTAGTTCGTAGCTTCTATAGGCAGAACAGCAGAATGGTTGTATGGTTATAGAATACTTTTCATCCTAGGAAACGGCTTTGTTCCTGCAGGATCGCAAGTTAAAATTAGGATGGCAACTTCGAAACCACTGAACCGATTTAGATGAAATTATACAGTTATGTCACAGTTACTCCTTTTTTCTGTTCTTTTCTTCTTTGTAACTGGTTTTTCCGAAACGAAGCGAGCAGTTTCTAATTTAAAATATCAATAATAGATAAAACTAAGAGGACCTCTCTTTTAGCAAAATTATGTTAATTTATAATCCTCAAGTGTGTTTAACACATATTTTAATCATATAATACGTACCACCACCAAAAATACTGCAGGTATTTTTACTTATTCAAAGTGAATAAACATTTCGCCTATCAACTAAAACTTTTATTTAGGTGACTAAAAATTCCAAAGCCGTGGATAAAT
>DWOZ01000325.1:0-10245 GCA_018251395.1 Choranthus vitellius
GTCTCTCGTACGGTCTAATCTAATTTCCTTGCAATATCACAGTTTCCTTCAGTTAAGAGTTAGCAGCGATCCTTACTTTGAGGTAGTTTAAATTGCATGTTTCTAAATATTCCTTTATACTCGAGAACTGCTCGTCCTTATGTCGATCGCGAGTGATTGCCGAAGTTAAGCAACAGCGAGCGCAGTGAAAAACTGGATAAGTGTCTACTAATGGCAAAAAGAACTTGAGCTCGTCCATGCTTTGGAGTTATGTCATAAAAGGATTCATCTTCAAAGTAGGAAAGAAAGTAGGTGTTATTAAAAATATATTACACACACATATTAATGTTACGACAAATGTCACCGTTGTCTATGGTGTGCAATAAAGTGTATTAAATAAAAAAATTATAAAATTGAATGTTTTGATTGAAAGGCATCCTCGTTTTATGAAAATAGAACATAAATTAAAATTGAATGATCTGAGTATTGAAAACTGATTAAAGGAACTCTACAAAATTTAATACTCTTTATTTTGCAACCCATAAAACCCCGTTGTGCGGTGCCAGAAAACGCTACAGTTTTATTAGTTAGATAAAATAAAACTTTTAAAAAATAAAAAAAAACACATAATAAAAAGAAGAAGGTAAAAAAAGAAAAGGTAATAAATATAAATAAATTTTTTGTCAGAAATAATATTTATTGAATAAATGAAGAAATTAATAAGAAAGAAAGAAAGAAAAAATATTTATTAGGCATAAAACTAAACTATTGTTCTATATATTCTATATGTTTTATTATGATTCTGTTTCATTTTTAGTGTTTTAATTTTATTGTAAATACATAGATGTTTAATTAGTGTTAAATTAATGTCTACGCTAAGTGTTTTATATATCTCACAAGTGAATATGTTTCTTAGAGAAATAACAAATCTTCAACCAGATTGTTATATTTTTTGATTGAAAGGCCTGTTTTTAAAAAGAGAACGCAAATCAAAATTGAACGATGTGAGGCCTGAATAACGGTTATCGGACAACAAGCGTTGCCTCATACGCTCGGATCTAATTCGCTTGCACGGAAACTAAACTCGAGAGCAACATTACTATTCCCTTTGGGGCAAAGGCCTGTCGATGGTGTTTTTTGATTTCCAGGTCGGCCGTACACGCTAGGCGGCTCATGTTTTGTGAGAACGGCACGATTTATTCGATTCTAGGCTGCACGTGCGAATGCTTTGCCAAGACCTGTCGAATGCATGGTGTGAATTCTGCCTGTAATCCTACAACTTGTTTAGGATTTATTTTAAATGTACGTTCGGTTTAGGCCTTATTATTTATTATATTTTTTATTTAATTTCTATAATTGTTTTGGCCTTTTGTGTCATCGTAGAATGCAATGTCATTCTTTAGATCACGAATTTCTATATTCAACCTTTTGTTACTGATTGAAGTTTTATCATTAGTAATTATTTTGTTAGTCGAACTCATCAGTCGTAAATCGAACTGATTTGTATGCTGTTATCCATAACTTAATGACCAGTATGAAAAACTTTATGAAATCAATATCTTAGTAAATCTAGTTATTGAATTGAATACTTTTAAATTATAAATTTGATGTTCTGTGAAGTTAAAGCGTTAAATATTCAGGAAAACCTTTAATATCAAAAAATATGAACTAATGAAAAAATTAGTCACGTGTAATCAAATCAAATCCCTTACCGATATCGGTATGGGCCTCTATGAAAACTAATATAATCTATAACGGACAATTGGTAACCTCGGCATTTTCGTTAGCCGGTCCCTTTGCCTTGATTTTTATTAAGACATTAAAAGAAAGGCGAGTAAAAATTTTATCGCTAATCTTCTCCGTTGAACTGGAAATAATTTATTTAATTACCCACACGAGAATCCAAACCCATCACAAGTGGATGGCGTTAATAATTTGAACCGTGAGAGATTTAATTAATATAGTTAATTTGAGACCGATAAAGAGTTTATTGCGCGTGGTTTTGTATAACAGGTTGAATACCAAAAAAATGAAAGAATTTGGGGACATCAAACGGGACTGGAATTACAAATAGCTTTTATCAAAGAAGTCGCGTGATGAATGATCTACAAAGGATAAACAGAGATTTAATGATACTGAAACGGAGCATTATTCTATGTGGGTAGTATCGGCAGCCAGAATCAAACCAAAGACTGAAATAAAATTTATACATGGCGATAAAACAGCCATTACACTGGGAGAGATAAAAAGGAATCGTATTAAAGGCATCGGATAATGTAAACTAGAAGCCGAAGCACGGAAGTTCCTATTAACACGTTCTCATTAGCGTAGATTTTAATGAAAGGGGCACTCAATAAAATTTTACCAAGCGTTCCATGAATGAATGAATAGGGGCTAGGGTTTTCTATGTCAAATTGTTTTACGCCTTCAAAGAACGTGTAGTGCTAAGTGATTTTTACATTTTACTATCAACAATGGGTGGCACCGTAGCACAATGGGATGCTTGAAGTGTCTTTTAGTTGTTTTCTATTTGCTTTATTACCGGTTCGAGTGCTGTTAGTCATTGTTGAATTTGTATTGCTTGTTTGTGTGATTCCGTGTCTTTTATTGTTATATCTTTGTGATTTATGTCACATTAATATAGACATTATTTTAAGAGCCCTCGTGTGTAAGTGGTAGGTTAGTTACATTATGTCCAAAGTGCGATGTATATTTTAAAATGACTGTAAAAGTAAGTTATATCTTATGACAGTTCTATTAACGTTTAGGTTTTGTAACACTTTGAATAACAATATTGCTTCTTCATTTTATTATTCTCATAATTTTGTGAATAGATACTGTATGTCAACTAACTACATTCTTGTTACTCGTATTTCTATTTATTTTTACATTTTAACAGATTTATCTAAGTTACACAGAGTTTTTATCGCCTCCAGTTTCTTTCCATCTTATTACGAAAATGGCCGAGTATCTAATTTCTGAACTTCTTACCGAGATTCGAACAATGTTACTTAAAAGTTTTTATGTGTTATGTACAATGAATCTACATCAAAGTTCTTTTTATACCAGAGAGTTTAATAACGTAGATTGTATGGCCTTTTTTCATTTGTTCTTTTAATATGGTCTCTGCTACTACTTTGTGTAGCAGTACAACGCACAACAGAAAAAAATCCAAACATTATTTTGTCAAATTCCTATATTTTAACATTTTGTATATATTTGATGCTATCAGCTTGTTTTCCAACAAATTCTGTAATCTCATCACTTCCATCAAATTTTGTCGGTCCAGATATTTCACGACGCTCACTAAAAGATTCAGTGAGGAAAATATTTAATATAAGAAGATTGACATCGTCGAACAAACTTGTAACGCCGACTGTGGTGACACGATGGTGAAAGTTTTTTAATAAAATATGTGCCGCACACCAGGCGTTTTGGCCTTTATGACCTCCACAAAATTTTATTACGCAAATTTTTTGATAATCGTCTGTGTAATTTGCCTGCTACTTACAGCTCCCACGCGTACGTAGTTTATAGGCATTTTATCATTTATGTAACAAAACAACGGCGATTTTAGAATTTGTTTTAGATGAATACTCTAAGGAACTATATTTATGAGCTATCGGAATACATAAAATAATTAACACATACATTTCACGGATATCTATTTCGATCCAAAATATAGGAGTTTAAAATACATATCGTGCGTACCGCAAACAACGATAAAATTAACACACTCTAAAAGTTTTTTGCGCATTAGTGCTTGACCACGATCCTACCTGATAATAAGCAGCGATGTGGTCTTAGATGGTAATGTGCACCAATTAGTCGAAAACCCAATTGGTCAGATAATAGGCAACAGGGTCATAAGATCATCAGGTCGTCAATCCCATTAGAATCACTAGAAAATCTTACTAAACAACGCGAAATATATTCTGATTGCCAAACATTGTAACAGTGTTCCATTACGGGAAAGCAACTCTCACTAACCTCAGTAGATTTTCAATCTCCAACCTTCAAAGTCATATCCAATGTTTTTGTATATCACTTAACTTTTTCAACGGTCCAGTATATCACTCATTTACGACTATAATTACCCAGGGCTACGTCAATATTGCTCTTGAACGTTGTTTATTACAGTCATAATTTAATCTGGATAGAAATATTATACCGAAGCAGATCCGAATAGACGCATCCAACCGTAAACCGTGCTTTACGACAAATTTGTCCAATATATGTATCGTAAATCAAGTTCGTTGGTTTTTTGAGAAAGAAACGGAAGTTTTAACTGCGTCCATTGAAGAGAATAAAAATAATCCTTTTAGGGAACGAATTCCGAAAAGCTAAGTCGCGTGGCGATCATTGCTAGATGCAGTGTAATTAAGCGTTATTGGTATCATTTATTCTGTGTCGGAATACTTTTTATGTTATTTTCATTTCTAATGCAAAAACAATTATTTCTTACTTTATTTGTTACTTAAGCCTTCTTATCTATATATAATAAAATACAAATAAGGATATTAAAGAAACATTAGCAAAACTAGAAGAGAAGAAAGAGTGTTTCGCCAAATCTCAAAACTTGACAATTAGAGGCAAGTGGTTTCTAATTTTCACCTTCAAAGACTCGGTGTGCAGTTAAGTACATCATGGTCAATTTGCGACTGTTCTTAGTAGAAATCTCTTCCAGAAGACCCATCTAGAAGGAAATTACAAAATTGTATCCTAAATAAATTATTCTACTGAGTATGATAAATAAGAGAGAATGTATGTAATTTTTATCTCAGTGAGTCATTTCAACACTATTATCGCCAGTAATGATGATGATGATGTGCAAAGAGATAGAACCACGGCAATGTTATAATCACAGATCATATTCACATTAATTTGATGTGAAGACTGAAATCCTTTTGTGATGGAATCATAATAGAAGACGACTATTGCGGTTGATTTGTCCATAACAATAGACCTATCCAATATCAATGGTAATTATAATGCTAAATTAACCAAAATAAATGTTCAGTCTACCCATTTTACTTACTATTAAAATGATCTCATCGTGAACCCAACGGGGAGTTTTATTATTTGAATTACACAAATAAACGCGTCATTAATTTTTTTGATAAATCCATAAATGCTATGTGCAATTGCACAGGATAGACTCCCTGACTGACTCTAACTTTGAGAGATCCTGACTTGACCATACTACATGAAAATACGAATGTATTTAATTAAGTAGGACTTTGTAATATAATAATGATTGTCTGTTGTTGTGTCAGTTTGTCAGTGTCAGTTTGAAATTTACCTATATTTCGACGAGGAACATCATTGAGATGAAGAAATTTCAGAAGATTCCTTGGCACATAAATGCTAAATTAATAAAAAACCTAGGCATAAAATAAAAAGTACAGCAAGCAAAACAGTAAGGGAGACTGTCTAAAGAAACTCTTAAGACAAAACTATAATCAAATTTATTCTTGTGAATCTAATACTGCTTTATAGTCGCCATTGGAGATCAAAGCATTAAAAATAGATTCAGTTTACCCCATACATCGGCTCGAGTAAACATTCAGTAATTGTAGCAACGTAAACAAAGAACATGCTCTGAAATATGAATATGAAGAATTCTGTTCGGGAAATAAAAAAGGGAGAAATATGTTTTGCAGCTTTCGATTGAATCTGGAAACAAACATTGGAAAATAATTGGGAATTAATATGGCTAATTTTACATTGGTTTCATTTTACTTTCATTATTTTACAAATACATTCCATATGTAAATATTCGGTTATTTTTTTGTTTTTAAGAGTCTTCTTAATTTGATTATTGATTTAGCATGTTTTGGGTTTAGTTATAATTTAATACACTAGATGACACTATGTACCGTCGGCATTCAGTTTACTAGGAACATTGTTATATAACCATTTCATATCTTCATATTTGCTCCAAGATTAAAGATTGTTTTAAGTCAGCAAGTATGTAAATTTTCATCATATACCACTTTTGTAATAAAACCGAACAAAGACGAATACTAAATACTTAAAAGGTCATAAGTAAAATCGAGTAAGAGCAAAGTCATGCAATTGAAATTACAATATTATCTGATGGTAGCAAATTTAAAAGGGATGTCCGATGTTGAAATACATTCGTTGAAGTGCAGGTGCCATTACATTATATTATTGATCACCTGGAGCCCAGTAATAACGATGTGAATGTAGATGCTGATAATCTACCATAAAATTTCTAATTAACTTCTCTGAATGCCGTTCGAGAGATGTATAAATCTAATCCGTGTACTGCAGTTTAGAATATTTAGCAGTACATGGCTATGAAAAACATCGACGGCTGTAAGTACAGCTAATAGGCTTTGATTGCAGTAATTAGAAATTGCAGTTCGATTTGAATGAATTGAGATTCTAACCCATAAGTTGTGATTAGTTTACATGTGTTTTAAAACGGTTGAGCTTGCTTTTCATCTAACTGTATATTTATTTACTGACATTTTAAAGCTTATTTGTGGTAATTGAAAATAAATTGGTGTGACATAGTTAGATATAATGCCTCATCAAAATATTCCTGCTGTTAGGATACCAACATCTAAATAATAATAAGAAATGAGCATAAACATATCGACGCCATATATCTATATATATATATAACATATCTTAATACAATAATAAATATGAAAACTGTTCAGGAAATATGAAATTAAAAAGATTTTTTTGGCAACTCCATCGAACATCAAGTATGGAAACTTTCAAGATATTCTCTAAAATATTTAAAAGATACGTAAAAAAAAGATACGTCATATTTTTTTTTCATAAATAAATAAAGTGGATATTTAAAAATAGATACTTAAAAGTAAATTTGGTATTAATTATTAAATTATTTAATTTTTAACGGTTTATTTCTCGTCATTACCACTTATATGACGAAAAACAAGTACATATATACATTTTATATCTCGTTTTCAAAACTATATTTCGGTAAATCGATCTATTTCAAGGCTGTGTATTTGAATAAACATCCATATCATTTGTTTTCGCGTGTCGCGTTTTGCGTACAATGAAGTCATCAGGATTTTCAATGTTCTCATTAAAATCAACCATGTCATCGCTTTGTACTGAAAACTGTATTAATCAGTTAGATTAATGTTCATTATTGAAAGTTAAATGTATCCCTCATAGCATTCTTAAATAAAAAATACCAAAACTCCCCCCCCCCTCCATGAGTCTCTAATGAACTCCATCTCTAATCCTCCTGGTATCATCTGGATGTTCAGTATCTATTCAAATTGTTAGCCAATGTCTCGTTTATCGTGGTCGGTTGGTCGGCTACCATCAGACCTACCTCCAAGTACGGTCAGCCCGATACGTCTAATTGAATAAATGCAAATCTTGCTGACACTGAAAGTGTTGTATCTGGAGTCTTGTTAAACTTGATTTTGATTATTGCAGGATCGTTTCAGAGTACTTTATTAAATTGGAAAGTTCTATGGATGAAATTAGTTAAATTGTCATATATTTTTATTTTTGAACAGATATAAATGAAACACTAAATGTTAATCTAAGTTGATAGTCCTTTAGTGAACAGCATGGAAATCAGATCAGCCAATTCTGAGATAAACGAGTATAAACGCATAAACAAGATCGATGACACTGCTGAAGGGATTTATTGGATTCTTTTCTACACTAAAATCCGCCAGTATTGGGTTTTCTTAAATATATTCAGAGACAGTGGTCAGTTACATATTAGGAAAAATGACCAAATAATTACTAGGTATTCTAATAAAGTATCATTTTCTGAGCTAGTTTCGTTAATTTTTCGTCAATCTCTGAAGCCTAACTTGAACAATTTCCAATTAAATCCATACTCCATACTAATATTACAAATGAGAAATTGTGTTTTTGTATGTTTGTTCGTCTTTTACACCGAAAAGGAGCGACGGCATGACGTGTTTTATTACGTGGGGAAGGTTGATAGTATGGAGAATAATATAGTCAATTTTTATCAACAATATCAGGCGAGCGGAGTTGCGGGCGGACCTTATAGTACAATTTTTACTATAGTGTTTTATAAATGCCCACATAGTAAGTTTTATACTATTTATAAAACGTAAACATTTTTCGTTTTTTACAAATCGTAAACATTTTTCGTTTTCAAGAAAAAAAAAAATAAGCGCAGATGTAACTGCACATTTTACCACATGAAGCTCAATATTTTTCCAATGAATTCCAAAATCGAAAGATTTCGTAATATACAATAGCTTATGGTATTTTAAATCTATACAAACGAATCCAATTATGAAAAAGATTATTTTCAATATAGTTATTTATCACTTAAAAATAATAAGTTTAATTCTGTTTACGAGTATAGAATGCGTAATATAATAGTTAAAATATTGGCTTTAACTCAAGCCTTTCTTTTTCTCTGAAGAATATTAAATTGACTTATTTATATGTGTGTATCTTACAAGTATGTTGTAGTTATTCATTTTATGAGTTAATGAAATTTAGTGTTATATAAATGGTAATGTCTTAATTTGCGATTTAAATATTTTTTTGATATTAATTCAATGAACACCTCGTTTTAATATTAATACCATTTATGAATTTTTAGTATATAGTTAAAATATCAAAATTAGGATTATAATATTTGCGTGTTATACACGTACCTATTTTTTACCGATTTCAAAAAAGGAGGAGGCACTCAATTCGTGTGTATTTTTTTTTCTTAAACATTAATATTTGAATTTATATAAATAAAATAAAAAGTTTACTTTTGACATGTTAATGTTAATTTATGTAATTAATGTTTTATAAAAACACAAATTACATAGTTAAAAATTATAAGCGAAAATATCTTATTCATTTTGCAATAATTACGGATTCCTCTACGTAAAAAGGAACAATGATATATTATTTTAAATAAGACAATGCAGTATTATTTTTACTAAATTTAAACTTAAATGAATTCATAATTCGAATGTGTTTATTAATATTTTTTAATGTAATTATATTGACGGTATTATTTCAACAAATGATAATTACTTAGAGACTTACAGGAATTGAAATAGGGGTTGAACGTGTTAAAAAAATTAAGCGTGTTTGTAATTCACTTGTGTGAGGAAACTAAATAGGAGATGAAAACACTACAAGGACGGCATAAATCGCTATAAATAACCAGTTATAAATCTATGTATATCTGTTTAGATATGTTATTGTCTTATTTAATAAGATTGAAAGTATTGAAGGACAAATATTTAAAAGGCTCGGTGCGGTTGCTGTCGGTGAAGTCGTGCCCGATCTTCCACTTAGGATAAATGTGGAGACACGTTTTGAATAACATTAAGTTACTTATTTCGAACTTGGTCAGATCGCACCGATTACTCTAGTTCAGTGGAAATTCAAATCCGATAGAGAAATACGTGAGTTATTACTTCAAAATGTTACGTTTAAATGAGAGTGCTATTGGAAACTATTGTAATTTTATGGAATTTGTTGAGATTTCAATTATTTGTATTTGCAATTTTTTTTAATTTTTTAATTTATCTAAAACTGAAACTATACATTTCTACCAGCAGGTGGCTATAATGCTTTAATGTTATTAGTCTCCATGGACAGCGGTGATCACTTACCATCAGGTAACCCATATTTTTTTAAATTTTTAATTTATCTAAAACTATAGATTTCCACCAGCAGGTTATAATGCTTTGATGTTATAAATGTCCATGGGCGGCGGTGATCACTTACCATCAGGTGACCCATCTGTATACCACTCTTCATACTATCGACCTTCTCTACGTAAAAACAAATCAAGCCGTTGCTCTGTTTCGATGTAAGAGATGAACAAACATACACTTTTACATTTCTAATATTAGTATGGAGTATGGATTTAATTGGAAATTATTCAAGTTAGGCTTCAGAGATTGTCGGAAAATCAAAGAAACTAACTCAGAAAATGACTTTATTAAAATACCTCGTAATTTTTAATTGATTTTCTTAATATATAAGTGACCGCCGTCACATATTAAAAAATAGGAGGTGTTTAGTGCAGAAAAGAACCCAAAGAATCACTTTAGCAGTTTCATTGATTGTCTGAGCATAAGTTAACGCTTAGTTTGGTATCAGATGACCGTGTGTGAGTTGTTCAAAGAGATTTATTTATTGATTATTTGAACGATTTTGTTGATGACTACTGTATGGTGTTTGACGGGGAGGATATGATTTATTTATCTCAACACATCACGGCCCACTATTAAGCACGGGTTT
>DWOZ01000326.1:0-10237 GCA_018251395.1 Choranthus vitellius
TAAGAATAAGTACAAAAATATTCGTCAGATATTCAAATGACATGACAAAGACAAGTTTTTGAATAAAAAAGATCATTAAAATCGATACACCCAATAAAGTTAGGAGTAACATACATAAAAAACTTTATCAAATTTAGAACTTGACGATTATTAAGCCGATGACTAACCTAAGTCTTTCTCAAGTCCTTCATTGACGTAAAAGACGAATAAACAAAATTTTGTATTCGTAATATGAAGTATGGATTTATACACATTTTGTGTTAATTGACTGAAATACGTCAAGGAAGTTTGGTATGTTAAACAGGTGGTGCTTTCTAATAAAATTATCTCATCATTACAGCTTTGCCAAAGTCATGTGATACTACAGTAAAGTGTAACAGCCAAGCATGCTTTCAGGGAGTTTTCGGTTTAGTGACTTCAATTTGATTTGGATTTCGATTCACCATTTGGCTTTGCTTTGATTTGCTTTGATTCGAGATTAACTCTTGAACCAATTCCTTTCTTCGGATTTTCGATGCAACTCAATACCTGTTCTAGCCATGGCTCGATCATGGCCTTGCATCGAATTTAACTATACCAATTGGACCAGTTTGTATAAAATACGATTCGATTCAAGATTTCATTTTTTCTTTTTTTAATATAAAACAGGATTTAATTAAATTACTAAGGAATACCTCGTACCCCCTTTCTTCAGCCGATATCTAATATGTTATAACTAAATCCAATAGAACAATTTAAACACCATAAAATCAAGAACCAATTTGTTTAAATCATTAAAAAAGATTACACTTCTACCAATAATGTACTGATTTTTAAAGAAAATGCGAGGTAAATTTTTTATACCCACCAACTGTAGGTTATTAAAATAAATGCGTAGGTTAGTTATGCAATGTATTTAAACACAGTTTTACTACATAACGCATAGACAAAATCGTCGTATTCGTTTGTAACAGAACACGTTAAGTACTACACACAAAAAGCCCGCTACTAACCACGCCTCAGTTATTACCGAGAAGGACCTGACATATATGTACATATAGTATATCTATGGCCTAGACTATATGCCATGAGAACTGGCAAGTTTGAATATTATTTCACATACAATAGGAAGACAAAGTAGGTTATGTTGAGCGTGCCGTTTAATTTTTAATTGTTTTACCGAACGCGGATATTCAAACATTCTCAAGGAGAATACACGTCAACATTTAAATGTCAAGATTCGCACGCCTCTCGACCAATATGGCGTATTAACCAGTTCTGTTCTGGTGTCACCACTTTCACCTCACATGGCTTAACGTCTGCGGAACCGTTTAATATGAGTTAGGAAATAATTTCCGTGGCGATATATGATGATAAATTGTTGAATATAAAAACTGGTTCATTGAAGTTATTAAAATAACTTGCCTTTTCTATAATCTTTACGTCTGCACCGATTCTTAATATTGGTGTACTTTTGCCCTATAACGGCTCACTGCTGAGAACGGATCTTCTCATAAGTCATAGCTGAAGGGACGCAAATATTTTTATTGAAATTGGTTGCGTGGTTGTCTGATACCCTATTATGTATGTATATTGTAAGAGAATTTCTAGTTTTGTTAAAAAAAAATCCTACAGTTATACTATTTTTTTTTCCTACGATCGAACATATTTCATCCCTATTTAATCTCCCTAACACCTTAGACATCATCGCCACTTTCCACCATCGACGTCAAGCTTTATCTTATTCTAAATAAAAAAAATCTTCCTCACGAAATCTAATTTCAAAAACTCTAGAAAAAATAATTATTATATATTTTTAATTAATATAATATGTTATAGTTTTATATTCGACGATGAAGAACTTCCACAGACTTTCTGCCCTTTTTCTAACCTACCCAAGACTTTTTTTTAGATAAAAAGTACTCTAAGTTCTTTATCCAGTTCTAGTCTGTCTCTGTGCACATTTACATCAGAATCGCGTCAGTTGTTAAGGTTTCATGCCTAACAGAAAGACAGACAGTTACTTTCATATTTATACTATTAAGAATATAATTATAGGACCTAACCATAGATTTGTTTAGAACATCATAATTGCAAGAAGTGCTTTCCAGATTCACTTTCACGAAGCTCAGGGAGGGAAATTGCTAGTCTATACTAGTTATTTACATAAATTAACCTCAGAATTCTTAAAGTTTAATAGGCAATTAGCTATAGGTACTGAAAGTAATTCGCTTGACGGCTACTGGTAAAATTTTCATGAGAGCTTCCGTGTTTTAGGGGCAAGGTTGTTACCGTCAGATGGCAGTCGCTAAGTAATTTTGGAGGCCTCTAAAATTGCTTAAAAACAAACAGTTTGGCCACTAACCCTCAAACTGGGGTAACGTGGACGCGTTTCTTCCAGCTCATTCACGAATAGACTATGCTATCTTACTTAATTATGACCAAGTTATTAAATTTTTCCTTGGTTATAAAAAGTTTTTCGGTAATTTACCTCTAATACGAAACTGAAATCGTAACCGACAGTAGACTTATTAAACACAAACGTTAATCTAAAATCTAATTAATACGACAACGCCGTTAATTAAGTACCCTTGAGTTGTCGTAAAGTAAAAATATACTTAATTAAATTCGGCAGGTATCACCTAAGGCCTAGTTTTCATTACTTTTTTAATTATTTATTAGTTATTACGATACATATAATGCTACTAATATTAAAAAAGGGAAAGTTTGTAAGGATTCCTTTTTAACGCTAATGAACTGATCGGAATTAGCTAGGTATAACAGCACTTAGGTATTTTTTATCAACATACCAAGCAATTAATAAATCTGTAAATCTATCTGTACGAGTACATACTCGTAGATGATATTTAGGAGAAACTATTACTGAGAGTATCGAGTAACGAATAGAGTACTAAACAAACATTTTGATAAGTTTGTTTATCTGTGCCTTTGTGC
This sequence comes from Choranthus vitellius, assembly GCA_018251395.1. Lineage (NCBI taxonomy): Eukaryota > Metazoa > Arthropoda > Insecta > Lepidoptera > Hesperiidae > Choranthus > Choranthus vitellius. Next base: position 2,935 of record DWOZ01000326.1, read on the forward strand.
ACTCTTATGTAACACTTTTTGATCTGGAATTTTATATCCGGCAGTAAATCATTATTTACTTACATAACTTTTTCCAACTTACACTATACGAGTAAATTGTAAATCCATAGGAAAACTTCATCGGCGGTCGAGCGTGTGATACACTTTCATACCCTAAAACATATTATTTCACTCACAGGAAGTTTATCCGAAACGCGTATTGCAAAGAGAGAGTTCCCTGAAACAACAGTTTTCACTTTAGACCTACGATCGGTCTACCTACTTTCGATTTGCTGTTCATAGTTTGACAACTTTCTTGATGTCCTGGCGTACGTGCGAACGTTTTGAAACTGATTATCATTTTCATTGTGTCATATGAATTTTAAAATCCTTCTGTTAGTGTTGATAGTAAGTCGTTGGCTCATTAATGAGCACACCCATCCTTCTTTCTGTTCCTCTTTCGTCCTGGATCGGGATATTGTTGGTGAATTTGGGAGTTTTTAATCTCCTATTGACTCCGTTTGCCTCCACGATACACTGCTTTCCCCCATACTTTGTTTTCACCGCTCTTGTGGACTATTCAGAGTGGATCCACCACTTTCTTCTTATATTTCAAGAGTGCTTCAGAATTAAAAATGAGCTGTACAGTTTAAGAAACCATTTTGTCTATCGTCCGTAGGCTTGCTTATCTTCAGTTACATTAAAAATATTTATCTAAAAATTTACCAAATTCATAACAAAAACTTTTAGTCCATTAAAATAATTTGTTTGAGGTGAAAATGACTTCCAAATTAAATTACCTTGAAGGTTGTTAATCCAGTTTAAACACTCATTGTTTGAATATCCCTTAAGACAAAGACTTTCTAACTGCTCTTGTCAACTATTCGTCTATGTGCAGAAACCGTTATTAATTGAGAATATTTACGTAAAAAGACGCTGACGCATTTAATATCCGGATACTACAAACAATATTTGTATAGAGAAAGTATACATATTTTAATTGTATCTCCCTTATAGGAGTTATTTTGAAATGTCAAGGAAGTTCCCTTATAAGAAACATGTTGTTTCATAAATAGTAAAGTTACAGCTTTATATGTATAAAGTGAAGGTGAATATTTTTCTGTCATATGTAATAAGTTGGGCTGGTAAAACCATTTTTTCATTTAGGGATGTGTTGCTTTAAGGTATTAATTTATGTTAAGGGAAGTGTCTACCAGTTAAACATCCTCTTGATCATCATCGTCCATATCCAAATAATATTTTATTTGGGGTCGACTCAATATACTTTTCTCTTTGATTCAGCCTTTAACTCAAGCTATATCTCATCATAAGTTAGCTACTTATATGTATAATTTTAGATGTTAATTTCGCTTTTAATATTAGTGAGGATTTATACATATATAAATAATTTCTAAATCCATCCAAAAAAAATGTGAGATCATTGCAACCAGCCATTAGCGTAATGCTCTAAGGAGTTTTGTTGCGGTTAGTTTGTTGGCATCCTCAATTCGTGTCTGCTCTGCTTGTGAATGTGATAAACCGTAATGGTGCACCAAACTGTACTTTCGAACAAAGGCCTATGTAATAGTGTTATTCTACGAGCCGATTTATCTGATGCTCCGGTCACATTGCCGAAATATATGGACAATCCGCTTTGGCGCAATTGCTTAATATAACCTATGGCGCAACCGACCTATACGTTTACTCCATAAGAATAGAAATTAATGAATTGTTTTTAATTACGTTATCTATTATTTGATTTGCACAGTTGGAAGTTTGCGATGCGAAAAGTCCCGGGTTTGATTCGCGGTTAGGGCATGACAGATTAAAGTTTGTTTTAGGGTGCTTTTTGTGTTGTTCTAGTCTTAATATTCGGTATGAATATATAAGCGGTCTATTCATACATACTTTCATTTTTACGAAGCATAAAACTTGGATGACTGTGAAGGAATTTTTTTATTATTTTTTGACTTAGTCAAAGTCCAGGCAGTGGTCTCGTCCTACTTTTAGTTTATAATTTCATTATATTAAATCGGATGAATAACATTAAATCGCTCTATACACGATTTTATTACTAAAACAAATATTAGGCCCCAGAAATCTACGTGAAATTTTGTACAATGTGCTCAAGATGTAGTTAAGTAAAAGATGAAATTCAAAATAAGAGTATATATTTTGTTAGTAAATTAACGTCTACAATAATAAGCAAGTACTAAACAACTTTATTTTTTTATCTTTACAGTTATGATCGAGAACAGCCATTCACATTCCAACTGGGTGTCGGCCAAGTGATCAAAGGCTGGGACCAAGGCCTCGTCGACATGTGCGTTGGTAAGATATCTTTCGTTTTCCTTATTTTTATGCGTTGAGTAGAACAAAGAACAGACGAATCACTTGATAATAAGTAACAGTGTCTAAAATAAACATAACGAACAACAAGAAACATTATTTTGTCAAAGAACCTCTACAAATAGATTACAATGGGAAGCTTATAAAAAAAATAAACAATAAAACAATTGTAGTTCGATGTTGCATTAGCGAAGGTTTCAATAATAAAAAGGGGAAATGGACATGGGCAAAGTAGCATTAGCGAGGCCCTGTTTTTTCAACCCATTAAATCTAGAGCGTAAAAAATCCAGTTAATTAGTCTTCTGTGGTCACGTCTGGAAGAATCGCATAAAATAGACCAACTTTAAGGCTCTCTAAGTGCGAGGGTTTGAGCGAGTGCCCACTTCGCCCACGCTTAGTTAGGCCACTCAAAGTGATCACTGCCGCCCGTGGCGTTGACAATAGCAACACCAAGCGTGAAACCAATGTCATTACCAATAATACCTGCCATACCTGCTTCTTGAACAAGGAAGACGGAAAAAGAAATTGAAGTAACCAGGGCCAATAATGACACCAGTGAATCTTAGACGCCGCAACAATATATGTACAGCTTCAGGATAGGTGCCAGAAGAAGAATGGAAGGTGACTAAAAGGTGATGAAGAAGTATAGGAATGGCTCTCTTTCTCGTTCTTCGTATGTCTCTCACCGTGAAGCTGTATATTGTTAGTTGGTGTCTGGGGTGTGTTGGTTTCAATATTGATCCCGTTGCCCTCAACGATGTTCTGCTTCTCTTTCTTAATCTATCCTGCCCAGATGTTGGGGCGATGCGTGCGTATGACTTCCTTCTCGATCGACCTGAACCGTGTAGATGATTGTGTCGACGATGATCACTGACCATCAGGTGATCCGTTACTGGTTGCCTGCTTGTGGTACAAATCTATTATAACAACCTGCTAACAACACTGGTTGTTATATACATACGTCGTTTAAACACTTTCGTTATCGCTTTCATGTAATAAAATTACTCATAACTGCCCGATACAGCGTATGCATTGTATTGTGTTATTTAAATACCGCAAATACTTCTCGTCGAAAATTTAATGTGATACAAAGGGATAATGACACCGCTCTCGTACAAGGCCAATATTGAATGCGACTCTGCCCGAAAAAAGATTTTTACCTCTGTTTTATGAGTCCATATCATAAAGCCAAAATTGCATTTTTAATGTACTTTCCGGCCAGGTGCAACGCTCCTGTACAAATTGAAAATGTTGTCGAATTTTTTGTATCGTTTACATTAGACACGCGAGATAAACCCGACTTTTAGCCTGGCAACAATATTTTGTGACAAAAATAAATTTGACAGAAGTCGGTGTAGGCCAAAGTAAATTTAATAAATTCATTACGAACTACGGTTTCGCTTCGGGACTATGTTATACACTGTGGTCGGATGTCGGATCAGCTTATTGTTTCATGTACTCCTTCAATTCAATTTTAAATTTTGCTTGAGTTTGTTAAAAACAATTTATTCAATCGTTCAATTGTATAGTTCACCTGGACATTCTATACAATGTCCGGTTTATATAGGATATTTTTATTTTAGACAATTTTAAAATGTTTAACAAAAAATGTTATATTACGCAGATGTTTTATAAAATTCCTAGACGATAAATTTAAGTGAAAAGAAAGTTACTTAGGTCAAGCTTTTATATACAAGGGAAACAAGTGTTTTTTTGTTGTCCATAAAAATATATATATATACTTTTTTATATATCGTCTTATAAAAGAAAAAATGTATGTGCTCTTATGCATGCAGGCATATGTGTCCATGATAAGACAATGCGAAAAAACCCTTATCAGATTATTTATCAAAAATATCATGTCTCCTAAACATACAATTATGTATGTATCTACTATTTCTTTAAATTACATTACATATTACAAATTTTGATATCCTTATAGGACAGTTTCTAGAGCCGTAGACCCATAGGAATAGAATAATTCGGTACAGTTTTATTTTATAACTCTAAAATATATTTTTTTCTTTAATTTATATAAAGGGTGCCGTTTGCGCCCAGATTGCAATTTAAGGAAAATGATAACTGCACTATGAAAGTTCCACATAAAGATAACCAAGTTGCGCAGAGTCATTACCATCACATTACCATCAAAGACTACGTGGCCTAAGTGGCCATCAGGTGGGTTCGTAGTAAAGCTCTAACTTATTTAACATAAAAAAAAAAACTAGTCCAACCTGGTGGCATATGACCCACTTTTCATTTACAGAAGAGGAATCTTATTATAATCTTATTATCTTACCTCAGGCGAAAAACGTAAGCTGACTATCCCGTCGCCACTGGGTTACGGTGAACGCGGGGCTGGTAACGTGATCCCTCCTCATGCCACGCTGCACTTCGACGTGGAACTGGTCAACATTGGAGACTCACCACCGACGACCAACGTGTTCAAGGAAATCGACGCTGACAAGGACAACTTGCTGTCACGCGAAGAAGTGAGTATAGAGTTTGGGTTCCGGGCAATGGATACGGACCATGATGGAGAACTGTCACGTGAGGAGGTCAGTCCATGATAGTGACTCCGGTGAAGGGCCCTACTTTCAAATACTACTGCTAGAAATACTAATACTAGTAGTAGATCCTTCTATTTCGACGTATCTCCATGACAGGGACTCTGGTGAAGGGTACTGGTAACTTCAATTATTAATCCTATCATTGTTAGGAACCCTATAATCTTCACTGAACTAAATCCTAGCACCTATCGCTCGATTTTATACTTACCTTCTATTGTTGAACGTTTTTTATTAAATACAAATTTATCACATTCGCATTGTTAACGCTTGCTCATACAAATTATAAGCTTAATTAGAATCTGGGTCTTTGTATGACGTTGTAATTAGTTTTAGAACCAGTCTCATTTTACGTAGCATTTAATATCTACTGTTAATAATAACATAATTATAAATTCAAGGAAATGCATGTCTTTATAAAATGTGTTAGCTGACCCGACAAATTTCGAACGGCCTTAGCATAAGTAATTATTAAATGTTTTAATTGTTATTTAAATTTGTGGATTGGAATATGTATTTATTTAGTTTGACTTATTTTAAATTCCTTATTCTGCTATTCCGATTGAAGACAAATTCAACGTACAAAAAGTATGAAAATAGTTCCAGGCATTTTTGAGTTCAAAGTTTTGTTACTAACTTGATTTTTCTTTCAATTAAGCAATCAAATCACTCAATTAAACTAATCATTCAATTAATTTCATTGGGATATTGGTTCCACTGTAGCAATTAGCATGTTAATTTTAATACTAACCATGTAAAGTTTGGGATATTTTTTTCATGTTCAGCTACATAATTTTATTCCTTAATTCAATGATTACAAATGTATACTATTTTCCTGCAGGTGAGCGAGTACCTCAAGAAGCAGATGGTCCCGTCTGATGGTGCTGAAATGAGCGATGACATCAAACAAATGCTTGAAAGCCACGACAAACTAGTTGAAGAGATCTTCATGCACGAAGACAAGGACAAAAACGGCTTCATCAGCCACGAAGAGTTCTCCGGTCCGAAACACGACGAACTCTAAACAATATAATTTTATCATAATCTCTCCTAAGCTCAAACTCACAAATGTGGAAACACTTTTGAGTGATTAGTTTCAATGTAATCATATCATAATAATTAGATATCTGTTAATTTGTACCTATAATAGTATAGCTGCTTTAGGTGTCAAATTTAACTTAAATTCTTGTTTGTTTAATACCTTATGCGATCTATTGTCGTGTTAAATTTAGTGTGCAATCGTTAAAACAATTCTTTTGTTAAATCTTTTGTACTTAGTCTACTTATGTTGTTGGTGTATCTATGAGTTTGTTATAAAGTTAAGCTAGTTATATAATATAAAGTTATTAATTATATTATATATGTAAATGTCACAATGTTATAAACCACTATATAATATACATACGATAATTTTTAGAGATTAATCAGCGAAGAACCCTGAAAACATTTTAATTTGAAGCGACACAGTTCACATTATTATTAATAGCTTCTTATTGATAACTGCCCTCGACCATAAACTATCTGCTGATATTCTGTGGTTGCAGTTTATGGTTTTAAGAGAACATTCATTTAATCGCACGAATGTATCTTGGAAGAAGATTTTTCCATTTAAATTAAACAAAATTCCTTTCGTAAAACACTTGGTAACAGACTTTTGCAAATGTCTATATTGTATATTGTAATTTATAAAATTTCTTGACAATGTTATATTTATAATAATGTAATTTACATCCATAATAAAACGACTGATTTTTAATTGTTAAAAAACTACTGTTTATTAACTACATGATCGCAATCTATTGCAATATATCTCCTGCATTAGCCATCAATTTATGGATGTATATTTTAATAGAATTATTATTTTTTCATGAAATATCTCTAAATTTAACCAAATAATTGTGCATGTCAATGAATGTAATACTCATTGTAACATTTACCGTTTGACTATTCATTCCGTGATATCTCAATTCAATAAATATATTTACCGAAATAAATTTGAAGTTTAATTAGTAATACACTGGTTCGGCTATTTCGATTTTGCGTTTTATTTGCATTATTGGCAGAAATTCAACACCAAGGTAGATATTTTTATATATGTTATGGTTATACTAGTTCCCGCTAGCTTCGCCCGGGTGGTATGTTGATAAAAATTGGGCTGTGTGTTAGCTCCACAGTATAATCTATTTCTGTGCAAAATTTCTTCCAGATCGGCTCAGTAGTTTTTGCGTGGAGGAAGTACAAACTTTCATCACACACTTTCACATTAATAACATTAGTAGGATTATGTAAAATATGTATATGTAATTGTGTTTTTTAGACAACTATAGGTTATAGACAAAGGCTACTACAAGATAGATGATTACATTTGTGATAAGTATGCCTGGAAATAAATATACCGTATCCAGCTT
>DWOZ01000327.1:0-10230 GCA_018251395.1 Choranthus vitellius
CAATCCCAGCCACTCCTACTCCAAACAGCACTAATAATGCTTGCAGCTCCATTGGACCTGCCGCATCTGCTTATCTGCTACAACAAAAATAAGTTTAGCAATGATATATATATATTTATAGCAAAAATAAATCCCATTCAAACACAGAAGGGCAAGTTAATAATAACATCTTATAAGTCTATTATTAATTAATAGTATTAGCTTGTGCTATGGTGACTGGCAAACTAAAAACTATACATGTATATGATTGATGTATATTTTTTAAACAGAACAATGATGCCAACAGAAAAAAAAATACTGGGTGGGAATGAAACCTCCAAAAAGTCAGATCAGTAATCAGGTTACTTTGCCACTAGACCAACAAAGCAACGTAACAGTGTATCTAGCGTCACCGACGAGTTGCCGGCTACCTAACCCAATTACTATTCATAAAATTATCGTCACTACGAACACAATAATAGCATTATCGTACTGTGAATGATCTAATATTTCTCATAAAAGCGTCTAAAAGTAAATATTACTCCAAGCAGAAATAGTTGTCTTGTAATGAATTAGTGTTCCAAGTAACGAGACACTGCACCACAATAGCGACACCGATAAAATATATTGAATTAAACAATATGTAACTGTATAACCGTGAGAAATGTCGACAAATCAATAAATTTCAACGTTGGGGACACGGTCAATATGATAGTTACTTACAAATTATAATATCAAGCTCGGTCAACAGGAATCAGAAATACGAAATATACGAAGCTGACACGTAAGCAAATGACACATGTCAAAGGTTATTGACAGCACCTCTGCTACAACTCCATTATAATTTCAATAAAACGCAATGAGTTAACTAAGTAGCGTATTCAATTATTCGAAAACCTACACGAATATCATCATACTACTCGAACGCCGATTATACACAGCTGTACCGTATCCTGTAAGCCATGGCTAAAATAGAATACAATAATTACCTTACAAATCGATTAATCGTGGCTTCTGTCACACAAACTTATACGGTGTTTGGATTCTACAGTAATTTATAAAAATATAAGCAATTTTTAAAACCAAAAACCACATTTAAAACAAAAAAATTAAATCAACACACAAAGCCGACAGTGCCGTCATGCCGTGCTGTACCGAATCGACCATCAACTATAGAAACAAACCATAGAGTCAAAATAATACATTTTTAAATTTATAGGCTGAGGCAAAAGAAATAATTCGGCAAAAGATTAATAAAAATAGATGTCAAATCAGCGGCATTGAGTAAAACTACTCATACAAAATTCTGTGATAATATTAATTATTTCAGAGATACTAGAAATGTAGGATTTTATTGGAGTTATTTTAATAAGTTTATTACTTAGTTATTTATCGTCTGTTACATCGAGAAATTTATTTGCCTGTTGAAGTTTTGACGTTAACAAATTTGATGACACGAGTGACAGTGGTATTTGGTTGTGTCTGTGTTACGTTTTCAGTCAACTTTTGAGGTTTGTCTTGTCGTCGTTTGTGGAACTAGAAAAAAGGAATTTTGTCAATTATTATGAACAGCTGTCCTAGCTCAACACCTCTTAAAAATCGCAATTAGGTCTTAAAAAAGGTGATTCTTATCTGATTTGAAGGTGACCCAAATGTGATTGTAATAAAATAGGAAGTCGTTCCTGCAAACAGAGTTTCCTTGTTTCTTGAAGAATGTCGATTCCTCCACTTGTCTGTAGCACTCCTCCACCTCCTGAGCAATGCGACGACGACCGAGACGGTGAAGACTTTGATATACAATACAACTGTAAGTTTTGATAGATGTGTTTGTGGTGATAAATAATTCAATACTCGAAGTTGTGGTTTTGAAACCTTCAGTACCTAATGTTTCTCTTTGTTTTACAATATGACAGTTAAGTTAACATTTTCCTTGCTTAAAAATGCTATCCCAGTCAATAATAATGTCATTTAATTGAGAAATTACATATTTTTGAGCCACTATAGCACCAGTACACTTAACACTTGGTAGGTTTAGGTATCTCTCTGGATTGACTGATCAACTATGCAAAAAGTATTTGGCTTATTAAGTTCACTCAACAGATTTTCATACTTATTTTCTACCACAGTTGTCACTTAGTAATGTAGATACTTATTAATTAAATCATTTGTTATTTAAATAGTTTTAAAGCATAAGAATATGATTAAGGAAAGTTTACAAGATTTGTCATAAACAATATTTCACATTATGGAATTATAATAATCACCTTATAAATATATTTATACCAGTAGGTATAAAGGGTTATAACCTCATTCTCAGGGACATCATCACAATAAGCAGTCAAAGAGCTACTTATTTTATAAAGTGGAATGTGGATATGCATATCAATATTTAACCATAAGTTATTTTTTGGATAACATTTAATGTTCAATGAAATTTTTCTAGTTATGATTTTACAGCAAGTTAAAATAAAAAGGTCTCCTCGAACCTTAACAAAAAAAAACTTTAGTTTTAAACTATGGTGATTGTGGTAGATGTTTGTACTATGACACTGGATGCAATGACTATTTGCTTAATTAAGCTTTTGAATTATGGATTCTCTACTAAACAACATTTAAAATTTCACATGTTCATGACTTAATTTTTGATAATAGTGAACACTGATTTAGAGTGCTGTGGACAATTCGGAACTGGCTATAGTTTTGCCATGTTGTTCCATCTGCAGTTATGCATACATATCCTAAAACATAGAAAGGCATAATTTGACATGTGTATACATATTTATCATAGAGAGAAATGGAGCTTTTTAAATTAGATTTTTAAATTTCTTGGTACCTCACCTGCTGTTAGTAGGATTGAGTTTATTTTTCTCATCCACCCCATTATGTGACTGAACAGGCATTTAAAATAGTTATTGTTCTCTGATGACCTTTTTTATGATTTGAAATATGCAGCTATTAATTTGTCAACTCAAAATGCCTCTTAAAATAGGTGTATGTGTATAATTTCTATAAATAACTTTAACATATAATATTTATAGACCACAGTTATATTTTAGTTATAATTGAATTATAAATTATTTTTATTAATGAACTTTGCTCATTGAATCCTAACATTGTACTTGTTTCAGTATCACAAGACGAAGAGGATGACGGCCAAAATTATAATTATGGAACATATTCTGATTACATATATACTTCTACTTCTTCCAATTTACATCAAGACATATGGTCTTCAAATATCAGCAAAAAGACTGATGACAAACATTGTAGCGATTTATTAGAAGAAAAAAAAGATAATGTAATAGGTTTGCCTAAAAATGATAGTTCCAGTGTACATAAAGTAGCATTTGAAGATACTGTATTAGAAGATTTAAATTTAAGATTAGAAGACCAGAATGATGAACCTACCCTCGAAAAGAATGAAAACCAAATTGATTCTGAATCTTTTACAGTTGATGGTAGCAAAGACCCATCACCACAAATGCTTGATATTACTGAAGTTACTAATGTTGATGAAAATATTGAGGATGGAATACAATTTAATGTTACCCATGATTTTAATACTGCCTTAGAAGATCAAGATTTAAAGACATTGGAGAAAAATGAAGATTCATTGACGAGAGAAACTGTTGTCGAGGAATACACACATGAAGATTTTGTCATTGATTCCAAAGAAATAGATATGATTGAAAAAGAAATGGAAAATATGACTGTGACTGATGATATACATCCAAATGTCAGTGAACCTACTGAATCTAATAGTCCAGTGATAGAGCAAAACAGTGCAATAGCATCAGTACACAAAGTGGAGGATTTGTCCGATGATGATTTTGGTGACTTTGAAGATTTTCAATTTAGATCATCTGAGAACAATGCACCAACTGCAATAACATATTGTGATAATCCATGGGAGAATGATTTTTCCAAGAATTCTGACTTTGGTGATTTCACTGCAACTTTTGATGGTGATGATAAAAATATATGCACCAATAGCGATAATGTTATTGAAAATAATGCTAATGAAGATAGCAAAGTGGTCCCATTTGTTGATGAAAGTGATGATTTTGGAGACTTTGATGATTTTAAATCATCTTCAAATGATTACCAAGATACCACTTCTTTTAAACATGAACCATCACAAAATGTACCAAATTTAAATCTTTATTCTCCAGATAGTGAAATTCAAATAATAGAAAGTATTAATAGTGTACTGAGTTCTATATTTACTTCAGAAATTTCAGAACAGCAAGATGGTTTTCAGGGAAAACTTGAATCTTCGCTTAATGAAACATGGGGTCATTTGGTAGACACTGATATTAGACAGTCTTACATTGTAAATTGGAATAATTCTTTGGGACAAAAAAGTCTCTTGAAAGCTTTGTGTATTGATTCCCGCAACATAGTAAGTTTAATGTTTAAGTAGAGATCAAAATGTTTCAGTAATTAATAATTTCTAATTAAATAATGGTTGATTTTCTTTTTTAGTTATTTGGCCCCAAATGGAATACTAGTATGCCGAAATATGCTGCAAATTTAACTGTTGCACCACTCCAACCCCAAAAACCAGTAACACCGACAAATACCAGAAGTGCAGATGAACAAAATATGGATAAGACAACAAGCAAAGAAACTGGAACATGGTCAGATCCTTTTACTTCTGATGGACAAGAATGTAAGTATTTAATTTATTGTTTCATTGCCTTCATCAATGAAATACTAAACCAAGGCTAACTATTTTTAGGCAAGATCTTTTCCAGTACAGCTATTATATTATAAATAGTTCTAATTTCAAATTGGACTTTGTAATCTATACTCAACATTTCGAAATTGTATAATTATATTTTTAGTGAAAGCATAATTTATGTGGCGGAAATTTGTAAACCTTGTCATGGATTGTAGATGCTACTAACAAACTGAGCTTCACAAAGTATTTCTCACCATTGTAAAAATTCTTTTGCATGTCTTGCACATGGATACACATCATTCACTTTGTCCTAACTGCTTGGTCCAAAAACATTATCCTAATATAGATACCTATGCTGAAACCTTACTCCTTGATTTAGAACACCTTATGGCTACTCTAGACCAAATGGCTCACAAACACTCCTCTTTCAAAATATCCGATTTATTGACAAATGGTAAGTCTTATGTTTAAGATATTTTCTGACTTTATAACTAACTAAAACTTTATACCTCATTGTTACAATTTCATTAAAGGTACTGTTACATATTATACAAGCAATAATAATACCTGTTGTACTCATCTTCAAAATTTCATATTAAATTTATTAACCCCATTATTTCCAGTATATGGACCAAGTGGCCCTTATATTACAAACACAACACATCTGAGCACGCACACAAGAGCTTACTCACTTAATAATAGAAGCTATTTTTTAATATATATCTATATTATAAGAATTAGCAATTACTACTATTAACTATACCTACTGTTAATAACCGATTTTTTTAAACGTTAAAAACTGTAGCTTTTGAAACTTATGATCATAGGGTCATTTGCTTTATACTAAACTCCATTCTTTTACTTTAGGTAATTGTCATTTCATTCTGTAATTATGTGAAGTGTTAATAAGTATTCTGAAATAAATAATTCGTCATTGACTGTACATATAATTGTGAAATCATATTGCGTAATATTTAAAATAGCAAATAGCCAATTTACTCGCAAGTTGTATTGATGTACAGAGATTTCTTTGGTAATTTTAATCTCATTCCTATTGTATTTTTTATTGTTTTCAATAAGTATTTAGTATTGGACAATATACAAGCATATATTGTATAATATTCTAATTTAAATGTCTTATTTTTCAGCTTGTACATCAGAAAATGATAGTACTGCAGTAACGAGACCTGCAAACTTAGATGTATTTACAAATGCGATGTCACCAGAGATTAGCCATAATATCTACTCATCAACTTTACCAGTGCAGCCTATACGGCAAATCAACTTACCTGATACTCATATTTTTACACCAACTGATTCAGAAATACCTCGGTCCAAAACAATACACTATGACCAAGCACCAACTTTGTTAATGCCTCAGCCGTCAGAAGGCAGTCAACAATTAGACGATTTGACTTCAAAGTCTAAAAATGAAGTAACTGGACAAACTGCAGAAAACGATGATGAATATTGGGAGTTTCAAGACTTTAAGAGTGCTAATGGCAGTAATACCAAACAAGTACCAAGTTCTGTTAATCAGATTATAAATACCACATCTGCAAATAATACTAGCGTAGTACAAATTGTCAGCACTTATGAAAGTCAAATCTTGCAACCAATCAAAGTTGAACCTGTTACACCATCACTGAATTGGCCAGATCCTGGTGAGGTAATAGAAACGTTTGACGATTTTACCGAGTACATATCAAATACGTCTCGGAGTAATGATAATACCAATACAATCAGTGAACCGAGTCAGAACTACAGTAAGGTAGAAAGTGGAGCCGAAATATTAGAGGATGATTTCGAAACATTCCAATCAGCACCAACAATAAAAAGTGAAATAACGCCTATAGATGCTATATCTCCGACCACAGCTAATATTAACCACAGTTTCAATGACTTTCCTCATCACTTTATTGACTCAAGTGATACATCGCATACTGCAGACTTCAAAACAGGTGGCAGTATTTCCAAACAAAGTATAGTTCAAAATGACTCACCACGTCCAGAAGCTGACTTTACAATATTCAAAGAAAGCAAAGAAAAGTCGTCACCTGTATTAAATGTGTTAAGCCAAAATATTAGCTCTACAATAATGCAACCGTCCATTGCCAACACAAGTACATCACAGCGTAGCCAACAAAAAACTGGTCAAATTTTACAACCGTTATCTTTAGAAAGTTATTCGCAAATCAATTGGCCAAGTCCAGGAATCGATTTACAAGATTTGTCGCGATTTAATCCAGTGGAAAGCCTTCAGTCGTTAAAAACAGATCAAACTACAGGGGGTTCCAGTAAATTAGGTTCTCCCGCACACAAGGAAATCAATAGTGTGCGTAATGAAGTATCTGATGATGATATTTGGGGAGATTTTGTGTCGAGTAAACCTAAGCAACAGCAAATGCAACCAAAAAAGGTAGCGGCGTTTGCAGACGACGATGAATGGACTTATTTTGTATCCAGCCCTAGTGTTAAACCACAAAATGGCTTAAATACCATTAGTTTGAATGTTCACACTAATTTGAATATGCAAAAAACATTAGGTCCAAACAAATTTCATAACAAGAACAATCAATTATCAATGGATATTCCTATTCCTACATTGAAATATGTTACACCCAAGTCGAGCAGTCGAGGTATGTATAATGATAAACATTTCCAAAACTTATAACGACAACTCAAATCATTTGGAGTTGAACAACTATGTACTTAACTAGAAATATTAATTAGGATATAAATGTAATGTAAATATATTGGTGGAGGGTCGGGGTTGTAATGTTAATATTTATGTGTTTTTAATTTATTTATTTTATTGAATATTCCATTATGAAGCAATAAATAATTAATAATTTAGATATGTATTAATTTTTAATGCATAAATAAATATATTTTAATAACTAATATATTGATTAATATTATAGATTTGTATAAGTTAGCCATATTCCACGATTATTTTAATAATTGACTATTTAAAACTGCTAACTTCACGAATATAAGCAGACATATATGTTCCATAAAAGCGTTTATTGGCGTGTAAATGACGACTCATTTTTTGCACTAAATTCAACTCTAAGAAACATAGTATAGCGTACATATTTCAATGCTTTCGTACTATTTGTTACGGTCAGCAAAACACGCAATTTGCGAGTAGAGTATTTTGCGAGTTTGCGAGATAATTTTATTGCTTGCGAGTAGAGCATTTTGCTGCACTGAGACTATTTGAATACTAGGGCTTTTTGCGACTAAGGTCCTAGACCACCACGAGGAATTAGTTGAAAATTAGTATTATTATTTGCCACTTGAGTTATTTATTATGATATGAAGTATTAAGCGTTTTTTAAGTAATATTCCAATTAACACATATCTTGCTGTTTGTTTGTACACTTTTAGTAATATTAATCTACAATTGATCTCCCCTGCTCCTGTCAGGGTTTGTTTATGGTTTTATTCAATTTGATAATATGAAGTTAGTATTGGTAGACATTTAAATTATCAATATTAATACACTTACCTCTTTGTTCTTATCGGTATTATTATTAAATGTAGTCACAGTAAAAGCAATAAAGGGTTACACAGAGTAACGACGATTGTACATCTTGATTCTGATGAATATTGTAAATTAAAAATAATTTTTATACCTATTGAGATTTACCTTTGGAATACCTATCAGAAATATTGTTAATTTGGTGTGTATATAATGATAATTGTATAAATGTAAAATAGTTGTATATCATCACAGTATATGTTACTACTGGATCTGCTTGACGTGATTAGGAGCTATATTTCTTGGAAAATATTGTTTTTTAATAATGTTAAATCACTGGAATTGTTGAACGGTATAAGATGAACATTAAATATGAGAATATATTTACGTTAATACATAAAATGAAACCAATATTTAAAATAATTTAACAGTATATTTCACAGATGTGGTCAATAAAATAATTATTTCCAACGAATCGTTTTTTAATAATGTTAATTTATAATTTATGTACATACATCTTTACATTACTGATCAATTGAATGAATGAAATTGATGTACTTATTTTAAGTTGGTTTATACCATAGATAAGAGAGAGAAGTGGATATGGCATGTAAGCGGATCAAGGCTACCGACGATACGAGTGGTTACTCGCAACTCATATGTTTCACGTCTCAGTTCTTGAATGTCACTGCGATACGTCGGTTGTCGATTGCGTTGAGTAATGTTTTTGTAAAACACCGTAAATATGCCTTACTGTGCAAGTTTTATGTATAAAAATGATAGCAGAACAAATTATTTATCTAATTAAGGTGTTTTCTGCCATAGGTTAATACATTATTATATTTATTTTAAAATTCAAAAATAAAAAAAATCAGAGAAAAAAGCTTCTTAGTCACTTTACAATAAAGCTCTCTTTGAATTGGCAGCGGTAGTCTACTCTACTCTTTGTTACTCAATCTGGGATGTAGGTAATAATTTATCGATACCAATAATATTTTTCAAATTCTAATGTAAATTATTTTGATAACATGCAACAATAAATAACACCTTGATACTATAATAATATACAATAATTCATTAAATGATGATCCTATAAATGTGCTACAAAAAGACTTCAAAAGGTCTTTGACTCCAGTAAAGACCTCAGTAACTTACACCAAAAACAATCAGTTCACCATTAGACTATAAAATGATGTCTGTCTAAAAAGTAATTTAAATAAATTTAAAAAGGTAGACCTCTGTGATGTACCCAGACCCCACGATACTACTTATTGCTGCTTGTCTGTTCTTAAAATAGGGCTACAATTTCTGATCAAAAATCAACACATGTTGATCAAATGGTTACAATATGTTATGCTAACCAAATCGGGATCAAACTTAGCCTTAGCCAAAAAGATTGTCAGGGTACATGTTTATTGAACTAAAGAGGTGAAAAGCAAATTAATATAAACAAACATTTTCTTTACCAAGTTGAACTAAATAAATATATGATATAGTGATATATCAACAACGCAGTAAAAGCAAATGGCACAACACGAGGATGAGTTTATTTGTTTACACAAAAATGTACCTTATTTACCACACTTTAACCATAATTTTGTAGATACAGCGGAAGTCAATATCAATGTTCTTGAGTGTGATATCAGTATCATGAAGGTGAGAATGAATTACTATGTTCAGACAATCCATCTAACGGGGAACAGAACCATTTGAAAATTATAATATTTCTAATCAATTAATGTACTAACACGCTGTAGAAGTGCGGTTCATTTTTAAAAATAAATAGCTAGTTTATTAGACTATTTGAAAGGTAAAAGAACCATTAAACCAGCCATCTAATCCCAAACTAAGCGTTAGCTTGAACTATGGTGATCAGACGACTGATAAACATACATATATATTTTTAAATACATACTTATACATATATACACCTAGTCACAGAACATTCCTGCTCATCACAGAAAAGACCTGGGTGAGAATCGAACCCACAACCTTCGGTATAGCAGCCAGGATCACTAACTAGACCAACCGGCCAGTCAACGTATAAGTTTCTTAGTAGTAAAAACATTATTAGTGTTAA